>JAULJE010000460.1:0-10331 GCA_030846915.1 Cnephaeus nilssonii
AAAAGCTTGAACACTGGAAAAAAGAGGGGCTCCAACGGGGGGAAATTTTACAATGAAAACCCCGGTTAATATTAAGAAAGTGCTTCAAAAAATTTGGAATACGTGAATAAAGGGCCTTTTAAAATCTGTAACAAAATTGTTTCCTGGGCAAGGAAATTTTGTGTTCAAAGAAAGAAACCCATTTGGGGTACTGGTTACATTTATTTTTCCCCGGGGCAATGAGTTTGGCCCATTTTGAAAGAAGTTTTGGTAAGGCCTTTTAAAACCCCGGGTGTGATGACGTCCCCAAGGCGGAGGGGCCAGTGGGCGGGGTTAAAATTGGAAAACCCCGGGGATAAAAGATTTGGCCAGGGGACCAGCTGGGAGTGATGAGCATCGGATTAGTTCGGTATTAGGGTTAGGGAATTGGGGCTTGTTCATGGGTTTGGGTTTGGAAAAGGTTTTGGTAGGGAGGGTTCAGGTCGGGTTTTGGGGGGGGGTTTAGGGTTTGGGGGTTTTTGGGTTTGGGGGGAGGGTTACGGGCACGTTTTATAATGTTGGCTATTCAAAAAACGAATGAGTTAATCACTGGACCCAATTTTTTGGTTTTTGTAGCATCAGAACTTAGGGGTCCGACTAGGGAAATAAATTTTAAAAAAGTGTTTTACACAAAAGGGGAAAACATATTCCTAGGGTGAATATTGAACGCACAAATTTTGTCAAAGGGGAAAAACTTGTTCAAAAAGTGAGAAACGAGTGGGGACATTTTTTTCATTTATTTTTTTCCCCTCAAAAGGAGTTGGCTTTTTTTGGGAAAAGGTTTTGGTGAAACATGAAAAACTCATTTTCCTAGAGCTATCGAACAGTTTAAAAAATATTGAGAACACTATGGAAAAAAAAATGTTAGTTAGGATAGGGTTCCCAAAATAATGTTTTACGGGGGCCCTTTAAAAACCCGGTATGACACCCCTGTTAAAATGAAAAGTCTCTTTGCTCAAAAACAAAAGAACCCGGGGAAGGGCCCCGAGTGTCTCTAGAACTCCTGGAATACGTTTTTGAAAACCCAAACAAACTCTACTAAATTTTTTAAAAAAATTTAGAATTTGTTCCAAAAACGCTGTGAAAGGTAGGGGGGACTTGTCAAGTGGTAAAAATGTTGAAAGTGCTTTATTTTGAAAAAAAGGTTTTTTTACCAAATTAGAAAATTTACAAAAGAAAAGCTTGAGACAATGGAAGAGAGAGACTCCAACTTGGGGAAAAATTTACAAAAAAAAAAAACCCCAGGTTTTAAAATTAAGAAAGTGCTTCAAACCTTTAGGAATACGTGAATTAAAAGGGCCCTTTAAAATCTGTAACACATTGTTTCCTGACAAGGAAAAACGTGGGTTTAAAGAAGAAAAAAACCCGGGGGGAAAAACTGGTTACATTTTTTATTCCGGGCCAAAGAGGGGTTTGGGGATTTTGAAAGAAGTCTGGTAAGGCCATTAAAAAACCGGAATTTTTGAGAAGTCACCAAAGGGGGAGGGGCCAGGGGGGCGGTTTAAAATTTACCCATGTGATAATGTTTTGGGGGCCCGGGGACCAGTGGGAGTGATGACGTCATTTGAGATTAGTTCGGGGATTTGGGTTAGGGTTTTAGGCTTTTATGGTTAGGGTTAGGAAAAGGTTTTGGGCTAGGTAGGGTTCAGGCTCAGGTTGGGGGGAGGTTTAGGGTTTGGGGGTTTGAGGGTTAGGGAAGGGTTACGGTACAGTGTAGTAATTTGGCTTTTTAAACGAAAAACTTCAATCACTGGGAAAAAATTTTGGGGTTTTTGCACTCAGAACTTACGACCCCCAAATAGGGAAAAAATTTTTAAAAAAATGTGCTTCACACAATAGGGGAAAACAACTCCAATAGGGCTAAATATTGAAAAAGCCCCAATTTTTTCCAAATGGGAAAAACTTGTTTTAAACAGTGAGAAACGAGTGTGACACTGTTTACATTTTTTTTTCCGTCAAAAAGGGGTTGGCGTTTTCGGGAAAAGGTTTTTGGTGAAACACTGAAAAACTCTTTTTTTCCCAGAGCTATCGAACAGTATGAAAAAATTGAGAACACTTGAAATAAAAAGGGTTTGTTAGGCTAGGGTTCCAAGTAATGTTTTTCTGTGGGCCCTTTTTAAAAGGCCCGGGATTACAAACCCCTTTTTTAAAAAGAAAAATCTCTTTGCTGAAAAAAAAAAGACCAGGGGAACGGCAGAGTGGGCTCTAGAACTCCTGGGAAAACGTTTTTTTTAACCCCAAAATCCTATTGAATTTTGAAAAACTGAGGGAAATTTTTATCCAAAGCGCTTTGAAAGTTTGGAAGACTTCAAGTGGGGAATAATGTTTAAAGTGTGGGATATTTGTAAAAAAAGGGGTTTTTTTAAAAACCCCAAAATTTTTAAATTTACAATTTTAAAAAGGGCCCCCCTTTAGGGGCACTGAAGAGAGAGATTCCAACTTTGGGGAAAAATTTACAATTTATTAACCTAGGGTAATATCTAAGAAAGTGCTTTTTAAAACTAGGGAAAAAGTGAATAAAGGGCCTTAATTTTGTGTTTAAAAAAACCCTTTTTTCCTGACAAAGGAAATCGTGTTCAAAGAACATAGAAACCGGTTGGTACTGGGTTTCATTTATTATTCCCGGGGAAAATTTAGGTTTGGGGGATTTTGAAAGAAAACCTGGTTTGGCCATTAAACCGGACGTGATGACGTCACCAAAGGGGGGGAGGGGCCAAAGTGGCAGGGTTAATTGATCCCAGGTGATAAAAGTTTTTTGGCCCGGGGCCAGTGGGGGTTTATGACGTCATCGAGATTAGTTCTGGTATTAGGGTTAGGGGAAATTGGGGGGGTCTGTTCATGGTTGGGGTTTGGAAAAGGTTTTGGGGGAAAGGGAGGGTTCGGGGTCATGTGTGGGCTAGGTTTAGGGGTTTTTTGGGTTTGAGTGTTAGGGACAGGGTTTGGTCACGTGTAGTAATGTTGGCATTCACAACGAAGGGGTTCAATCACTGGAAAAAAATTTTTTTTTTTTTTGTGTTTGCACTCAGAAATTAAAGACTCCAGACTGGGGGGAAAATTTTTGAAATGGGGCTTCAACAATAGGGGAAAAAAATATTCCAATAGACTGAATATTGAACAGCACAATTTTGTCACTGGGAAATTTTTGTTCAAACCCGTGGGAAAACGAGTGTGACACTGTGTACATTTATTTTTCCCCTCAAAAGGAGTTGGTGTTTTCGGGGAAAAAAAGGGTTTTTTGGGGAAAAAACTGAAAAACTCATTTTCCTAGAGCTATTTGAACAGTATGAAAGTATTGAGAAAACTTTGAAATAAAAAAAGTTAGTTAGGCTAGGGGTTTTCCCCCTAATGTTTTTTCTGTGCCTTTAAAAAGCCGGCATGACACCCCTGGTTTAAAAACAAAAGTTCATTGTCAAAACAACCCGACCGGGGGGAAGGGGAGGTTTTCTCTAGAACACCTGGAATACGTTTTTTGAACCCGGGCCATTCTATGAATTTTTAAATACTGAGGGAAATTTTTATCCCCCAAAAAACTGTTTAAAGGTGGATAGACTGTCAAGTGGTAATAATTTGAAAGTGCTGGTATATTTGTAAAAAAAGTTGTTTTAAAACCCAAAATTTGGGAAATTTACAATTTAAAAAACTTGATAAACTGGAAAGAGGAGACTCCAAATCGGGGAAAATTTACAATGATAACCCAGGTTTTAAAATCTAAAAAGTGCTTCAAAATCAAAGGGAATTTGTGAATAAAGGGCCCTTTTTATCTGTAACACTTGTTTTTTCCCCCCGACAAGGAAAACGTGTTAAAAGAACCCGAAACCCAGTTGGATTTCTGGTTTCCCTTTATTATTTTGGGACAATGAGTTGGGGCGTTTTTGAAAAAGCCTGGTTAGGCCATTAAACCGGATGTAAATGACGTCACCAAGGGGGGAGGGGCCACGTGGGCAGATTTTAATTGATCCCAGGGATAATGTTTTGGGCCCCAGGGGACCAGCTGGGAGTGATGACGTCAACGAGATTATTTTTTGGTATTGGGGTTTAGGGAATTGGGGTCTTTCTTGGTTAGGGTTGGGAAAAAGGGGTTTTGGGCTAGGTAGGGTTCAGGTGGGTGTGGGCTAGGTTTAGGGTTTGGGTTAGAGGGATAGGGACAGGGGAGAAAAAAGATGGGGGGCCGGGGGAAAAGGTAGGGGGAGGGGAGAGTGTGAGGGGGGAACCCATAAGGAGAGTGTTTTTTGTGTGTGGTGTGTGTGTGTTTTAAAAGAGATAGGGTCAGTTAGTTTTTGCAGGTCTTCCCAAAGGGGGTCCCGAACAGGGCAGCCCTAGAAGGGGGAGGGGCCCCCCGCAAAAAACGGACATTCTCGGGGGGGCTGGTGCGGAGCGGAGACCACGCCATCTTGGGGAAAAAGAGCTGGCCCCAGACTCGGATCCGGTTTTTTGACACAAAAACCGGGCCCTGCAGCCGGGGGCAGAGAACTGCTATCACAGCTTAGACAAAAAAACAAGAATCCAGGGGGTTTCCCTGCAGATTTCCCTGAAATCAAAAAGCCTATCCCCCCCCCCCCAGGCACGGGGAGCGCCATAGTAAAAAGATAGGGCCCCCCCCCTCCCCCCAAACTGCTGAGCGCCCACAGGCGTGCGGGAAAGTGCCATAGTAAAAGATAGACGCGCCCCTCGCCCAAGGGTGCTCACGGCAGGAGCCCCAGACAGGTATAGTAACTGGGTAGACCCGCCCCTGGCCCAAGCTGCCCAGCTTTGCGCAGGGGGCGCGCTCCCTCTTAGGGAATTTTGGGTCGCGCTCCCCCCAAGGGACAAAGCAGCTCCCCCAGGGGAAATCTGTCAGTTTTTGGGAAAAGGGCTCCCCTTTGGGGAATTTTTGGGGGGAAAAAGGGCCCCGGGGCCCGCTCCCCTTCGGAGATTCTTAAAAAACCGAAAGAGGGGCTTCCCTTTGGGGAATTTGGCGGCAGGACGGACTCCGCCCCCTTCTGGGACTTTTGGGGGAGTGCACTGACCCCGGCTTTCCCCCGCAGGTTTTTAAGGAATGTGCGCTCTAGGGTTTGGCTCGTAGAGAGGGGGACAACAGGACGCAGCCCCCTTTTAGGGGTTTTTGGCACGCCCGGGCACAGCTGCCCGGGATCCCTGACTCACAGCGGGATTCACACTAAGAGCCAGCGACCCCAATTGGGTTGGGGGGTGCACACAACCCCCGGGCCCCTTTTCAACGAGAAAAACCCCCAAGGCAAAAAGAGGGGGTTTTACACTCGAGTTTTTGGTGCAGACCCAGGGAAAAATCGACTCCTGGGACATGCTAAGGATTTCATTCTCGGACATACCCCAAAAATGTGGTGCAGACAGGGCCCCTGATTCTAAATGTGCCACGAGACCACAAGGAAAAACTTTGGGGAAAAAGATCCCGGGGGAAGTTTGGTTCCCACCAAACCCAAAAACAGGGAAAACCCTCCTAGTGTCAGAGCATTCAGTTGGGAAAAAAGGGGGGGGCGAAGTCCCCCCGCAAACGACCCAGGTCCCCGCAAACAGAAGCTTGAGCTTTCTGGTAATAGCCCGAAAGGGGAAACGAAATAACTCACAGAGGAAAGAAAATGTGGAGTCGCCAAGAAAGGAAATTAGTGAAAATGAAGCTTGCAACATGACCGAAAAGGAGTTCAGAGTAATGGTCATGGAATTTATACATCGGATGGATGAGAAAATCAACAACTTATGCAAGAATCAGGAAGAAATGAAAAGTGATATAGCTACAATCAAAAACACCATGGAAAGTTTCAACAGTAGATTACAAGAAGCAGAGGACCGAATTAGTGAGTTAGAAGATCAGGTACAGAAACAAGCTCAAGCTGAACAGCAATTGGAGAAAAAAATTAAAAAGCAGGAGGAAAGCCTAAGGGAGCTTCGGGACAACATGAAACGAAGTAACATGCGTATAATAGGGCTGCCAGAAGGACAAGAAGAGCAGCAGGGATTAGAAAATCTATTTGAAGAAATAATGACAGAAAACTTCCCGGATATGGGAAAGATAAAGTTACGCAAGTAAAGAGAGTCCCAAGCAGGATCAACCCCAAAAGACCCACACCAAGACATGTCATAATTTCAATGGCAAATATAAATGATAAAGAGAGAATCCTAAAGGCGGCAAGAGAGAGACAGAGAGTTACCTACAAAGGAACACCCATCAGATTGTCAAATGATTACTCATCAGAACACAACAAGCTAGAAGTGAATGGAAGGAGGTATACAAAGTGTTGCAAAGCAAAGGACTGAATCCAAGAATACTATATCCAGCAAGACTATCAATCAAAATTGAAGGGGAAATCAGGAGCTTTGCAGACAAAAAAAGCCTCAGGGAGTTTATCACCACCAAACCAGCAATGCAAGAATTGCTAAAGGGAATACTGTAAAAAGAAGAAATAAACAGGTAAGAAGGAATACAGACACAAAAATAGATATGACTGCAAACAAATACCTTTCAGTAATAACTTTAAATGTAAACGGACTAAATGCTCCAATCAAAAGACATCGAGTAGCTGAATGGATAAAAAAACACGACCCATATATATGCTGTCTACAAGAGACCCACCTCAGAACAAGAGACTCACACAGATTGAAAGTGAAGGGATGGAAAAATATCTTTCAGGCAAATGGAAATGAAAAAAAAGCTGGGGTAGCAATACTTATATCTGACAAAATAGACCTCAAAGTAAATGCCATAACAAGAGATAAGGAAGGCCACTTCATAATACTAAAGGGAGAAATCCAACAAGAAGAAATAATTCTGGTAAACATATACGCTCCCAATATAGGAGCACCCAAATACATAAAAAAACTCCTGGAGGATATCAAGGGAGAGATTAATAGCAACACAATCATAGTAGGAGACTTTAATACCCCACTATCACCACTGGACAAATCCTCTAAACAAAAAATCAGCAAAGAAACAGCAATCCTAAATGACTCACTAGACCAGATGGAATTAATTGACATCTTCAGAACATTTCACCCCAAAGCCACAGAATATACATTCTTCTCAAGTGCACATGGGTCATTTTCAAAGATAGACCATATGCTGGGTCACAGGCAAAGTCTCTTCAAATTCAAGAAGATAGAAATTATATCAAGCATCTTCTCAGATCACAGTGGCATAAAACTGGAAATCAACTACAATAAAAACAATCCAAAGAAATCAAACACATGGAGACTAAACAGCATGCTATTAAACAAGGACTGGGTCACCAGAGAGATCAAGGAAGAAATAAAAAACATCATGGCAACAAATGACAATGAAAACACAACAATCCAAAATCTATGGGACACAGCGAAAGCAGTCTTGAGAGGGAAGTTCATAGCTCTACAGGCCTATTGCAAAAAACAAGAAACAATGGTAATAAATTACTTAACCCTACAACTCAAAGAGCTAGAAAAAGAGCAGCAAGAAAAGCCCAGTGTAACCAGAAGGAAGGAAATAACAAAGATCAGAGCGGAGATAAATGACATAGAGACCAAAGAAACAATACATAAGATCAACAAAACCAAGAGCTGGTTCTTTGAAAGGATAAACAAGATTGATGGACCTCTAGCCAGGCTCACCAAGAAGCAAAGAGAGAGGACCCAAATAAACAAAATCAGAAATGAAAGAGGTGAAATAACAACAGACCCCGCTGAGATACAAAGGATTGTTACAAAATACTACGAACAACTCTATTCCAACAAACTGGACAATCTGGAGGAAATGGACATATTCCTAGAAAAATATAACCTTCCAAAAATCAATCAAGAAGAATCTAAACAGCTCAATAGGCCAATAACTATGGACGAAATTGAAGCAGTCATCAAAAAGCTTCCGCAAACAAAAGCCCGGGGCCTGATGGCTTCACAGGAGAGTTTTACCAAACATTCAAGGAAGAACTAAAACCTATCCTCCTCAGACTATTCCAAAAAATTCAAGTGGAAGGAACACTTCCAAGCTCCTTCTATGAAGCCAGCATCACCCTAATACCAAAACCAGATAAAGACAACACAATGAAAGAGAATTACAGACCAATATCCCTCATGAACATAGATGCCAAAATCCTCAACAAAATTCTAGCAAATCGGCTCCAGCAGTACATCAGAAAGATCATACACCATGACCAAGTAGGATTTATCCCAGGAATGCAAGGATGGTACAATATCCGCAAATCAATAAACGTGATACATCACATAAACAAATTGAAAGATAAAAATCACATAGTCATATCAATTGATGCAGAAAAAGCATTTGACAAAATCCAACACCCTTTCTTGATAAAAGCTCTCAACAAGGTGGGAATAGATGGCTCATACCTCAACATAATAAAAGCTATATATGATAAACCCACAGCAAACATCATACTCAATGGACAAAAACTAAAGACATTTCCCCTAAGAACAGGAACAAGACAGGGATGCCCACTCTCACCACTCCTGTTTGACATAGTACTGGAAGTATTAGCCATTGCAATTAGACAAGAAGAAGAAATAAAAGGCATCCAGATTGGAAAAGAACAAGTAAAGCTGTCTTTATTTGCAGACGACATGATATTGTACATAAAAAATCCGAAAGACTCCGTCAAAAAACTCATAGACTTAATAAATGAATTCGGCAATGTAGCAGGATACAAAATTAACGCCAAGAAATCTATGGCCTTTCTATACACCAATAGTGAACTTACAGACAGAGAGACTAAAAAGGCAATCCCATTTACCATCGCACCAAAAAAAATTAAGATACCTAGGAATAAACTTAACTAAGGAGGTAAAAGACCTATACACGGAAAACTACAGGACACTGAAAAAAGAGATAGAGGAAGACGTAAACAGATGGAAGAACATACCATGTTCATGGATTGGTAGAATCAACATCATTAAAATGTCCATACTACCCAAAGCAATCTATAGATTCAATGCACTCCCCATTAAAATACCAACGGCATATTTCACAGACCTTGAAAGAACTCTCCAAAAATTCATCTGGAATAAAAAAAGACCCCGAATAGCCACAGCAATCCTGAGAAAGAAGAATAAAGTAGGAGGGATCTCAATACCAGATTTCAAGCTGTATTACAAAGCCACTGTTCTCAAAACAGCCTGGTACTGGCACAAGAACAGACATATAGATCAATGGAACAGAATAGAGAATCCAGATATTGACCCAAACCACTATGCTCAATTAATATTTGACAAAGGAGGCATGAACATACAATGGAATAAAGACAGTCTCTTCAATAAATGGTGTTGGGAAAATTGGACAGATACATGCAAAAAAATGAAGCTTGATCACCAACTTACGCCATACACAAAAATAAACTCAAAATGGATACAGGACTTAAACATAAGACGGGAAACCATAAAAATACTAGAGCAATCCACAGGCAGCAAAATGTCAGACATATGCCAAAAGAAATTCTTCACTGACACTGCCCCTAGGGCAATGGAAGCTAAAGAGAAAATTAACAAATGGGACTACATCAAAATAAAAAGCTTTTTCACAGCAAAAGAAACCATCAACAAAACAACAAGAAGGCCCACTGCATGGGAGAACATATTTGCAAATGGCATCACTGATAAAGGTTTAATCTCCAACATCTACAGGCAGCTTATACAACTTAATAAAAGGAAGATAAATGATCCAATAAAAAAATGGGCAACAGACCTAAATAGAATCTTTTCAAAAGAAGACAGAAGGAAGGCCAAGAGACACATGAAAACATGCTCAACGTCACTAATTATCCGAGAGATGCAAATCAAAACAACAATGCGGTACCATCTCACACCTGTCAGAATGGCTATCATCAACAAATCAACAAACGACAAGTGTTGGCGAGGATGCGGAGAAAAAGGAACCCTCGTGCACTGCTGGTGGGATTGCAGACTGGTGCAGCCACTGTGGAGAACAGTATGGAGTTTCCTCAAAAAACTGAAAATGGAACTCCCATTTGACCCAGTAATCCCACTCCTGGGAATATATCCGAAGAAACTAGAAACACCAATTAGAAAGGATATATGCACCCCTATGTTCATAGCAGCGCAATTCACCATAGCTAAGATTTGGAAACAGCCTAGGTGCCCGTCAGCAGATGACTGGATCAGAAAACTGTGGTACATCTACACAATGGAATACTATGCTGCCATAAAAAAGAAGGAATTCTCATCATTTGCAGCAACCTGGGAGGAATTGGAGAACATTATGTTAAGTGAAATAAGTCAGTCAATGAAAGAAAAATACCACATGATCTCACTCATTTATGGATAATAAAGAACATTATAACTTGAACAAAAAGATAGATACA
>JAULJE010000461.1:0-10262 GCA_030846915.1 Cnephaeus nilssonii
TGTTGTAGGAATGTGGTAGGTCAGCAGTGTAGTAATGATGGCTATTCACAATAATGGTAATCAGCAACAATTTGGTGGTCCAGAACTTACGACCAACTAGGAATATATAGAAATTTTCACACAATAGGAATACATATTCCAATAGACGAGTATTACACACAATTTTTTCACTGGAACATCTTGTAAACACTGAGAAGCGAGTTGACACTGTTTACATTTATTTTTCCCGTCAAAAGTGTGGTTTTCGGGAAAAGGTTTTGGTGAAACTGAAAAATCATTTCCTAGAGCTATCGAACAAAAGTATTGAGAACACTAGAAATAAAATTTAGTTAGGCTAGGGTTCCAAAAGTTTTACTGTGCCTTTAAAAAGCCGGTAACACTGTTAAAATGAAAAGTCTCATTGCTAAAAACAGACCAGGGAGCAAGAGTGTACTAGAACTCCTGGAATCGTTTTAGAACCGAACTCTTACTGAATTTTGAAATACAGAGAATTTGTATCCAAACGCTGTGAAAGGTAGGATAGACTGTCAAGTGGTAATAATGTAAAGTGCTGGTATATTTGTAAAAAGGTTGTTTTACAAATTAAATTCACAATGAAAAAGCTAGACACTGGAAGAGAAGACTCCAACTCGGGAAATTCCACTGAACCTGGTTAAATAAGAAATGCTTCAAACACTAGGAATACGTAAATAAGGGCCTTAGTATCTGTAACATTGTTTCCTGACAGGAAATCGTGTTCAAAGAACATAGAACCGAGTTGGATACTGGTTATTTTTATTCCGGGACAATGAGTTGGCATTTTGAAAGAAGCCTGGTTAGGCCATTAACGGATTGTGACGTCACCAAGGGGGAGTGGCGCGACAGGTGCAGGCTTAATTGATCCCAGGTGATAATGATTGGCCAGGGACCAGCTGGGAGTGATGACGTCATCGAGATTAGTTCTGGTATTAGGGTTAGAGAATTGGGGCTCTGTTTCATGGTTAGGGTTAGGATAAGGTTTTGGGCTAGGTAGGGTTCAGGCTCAGGTGTGGGCTAGGTTTAGGGTTTGGGTTAGAGGGTTAGGGACAGGGTTATGGTCGCAGTGTAGTAATGTTGGCTATTCACAATGAATGAGCTTCAATCACTGGACAATTTGGTGTGTAGCACTCAGAACTTACGACTCCAGACTAGGGAAATATTTAGAAATGTGCTTCACACAATAGAAATACATATTCCAATAGACTGAGTATCTGAACAGCACAATTTTGTCACTGGGAAATCTTGTTCAAACAGCTGAGAAGCGAGTGTGACACTGTTTACATTTATTTTTCCCGTCAAAAGGAGTTGGCGTTTTCGGAAAAGGTTTTGGTGAAACACTGAAAAACTCATTTTCCTAGAGCTATCGAACAGCATGAAAGTATTGAGAACACTATGAAATAAAAATGTTAGTTAGGCTAGGGTTCCAAGTAATGTTTTACTGTGCCTTTAAAAAGCCGGTATGACACCCGTGTTAAAATGAAAAGTCTCATTGCTCAAAACAACAGACCAGGGGAATGGCAGAGTGTCTCTAGAACTCCTGGAATACGTTTTAGAACCCGAACATCTCTACTGAATTTTGAAATACTGAGAATTTGTATCCAAAGCGCTGTGAAAGGTAGGATAGACTGTCAAGTGGTAATAATGTTGAAAGTGCTGGTATATTTGTAAAAAAGGTTTGTTTTACCAAATTAGAATTCACAATGAAAAAGCTTGAGACACTGGAAGAGAGAGATCCAACTCGGGAAATTCACACTGATAACCTCGGTTAATATCTAAGAAAATGCTTCAAACACTAGGAATACGTGAATAAAGGGCCTTAATATCTGTAACACATTGTTTCCTGACAAGGAAATCGTGTTCAAAGAACATAGAACCGAGTTGGATACTGGTTACATTTATTATTCCGGGACAATGAGTTGGCCATTTTGAAAGAAGCCTGGTTAGGCCATTAAACCGGATGTGATGACGTCACCAAGGGGAGGGGCCACGTGGGCAGGCTTAATTGATCCCAGGTGATAATGATTTGGCCAGGGACCAGCTGGGAGTGATGACGTCATCGAGATTAGTTCTGGTATTAGGGTTAGAGAATTGGGGCTCTGTTCATGGTTAGGGTTAGGATAAGGTTTTGGGCTAGGTAGGGTTCAGGCTCAGGTGTGGGCTAGGTTTAGGGTTTGGGTTAGAGGGTTAGGGACAGGGTTATGGTCGCAGTGTAGTAATGTTGGCTATTCACAATGAATGAGCTTCAATCACTGGACAATTTGGTGTGTAGCACTCAGAACTTACGACTCCAGACTAGGGAAATATTTAGAAATGTGCTTCACACAATAGGAAAAACATATTCCAATAGACTGAGTATCTGAACACACAATTTTGTACTGGGAAATCTTGTTCAAACAGCTGAGAAGCAGTGTGACACTTTTTTTTATTTTTCAAAAGATGTTTTGGAAAAGTTTTGGTAAGTATGAAAATTTCTAACTAACTTAAAATGAGAACACATGAAATAAAAATTTATTAGTAGTCCAAAGGTAGTTCTTAATCGATTTAACCGACATTAACAGTTTAAAAATGAAAAGTTTTGCAAACAGAACAGGATTGATTGAGTCTTAGAATCTGAAATGTTTATAAACCGAAATTACATGAAATCAGAATTGAACCTGGAAAGTGGTCAACGGAATAACTGTAAACTAGGGTTAATGTAAAAAAGTTTCATAAGATATGAATAAAGAAACTTAACACAGTTTGACTCAAATGGAAATTAGAACAGAAGATGGATAGAATTTATATGCAAGGTTGTTAGAAAACTGTTAGGATAAAGGTTTCGTACAATGGTCCTGGGCAGGCATATTGTCCCAGAATAGAACGGCGGACACTGGGAGTTTATTCGGACAGGTTGGATTTGGAAGAACTGGGTGCTTACGGTGGATGATACGGGAGGGGCGTTGGCAGGGCTGTTCAGGTTGGTAGATTGGCAGGGGTGAGTATAGTTGGTATTATGGATATTTAGGGTTGAAATTGGGGTATGTCAGTAGGGTTAGATAAGGTTTGTAGGTGGTTTCAGCATCAGGATTGGCCAGTTAGGGTGGGTTAGAAGGTAGGAACATGGTTTCCAGTGTATAAGTTGCTTCACATGAATTTATCCGGAAATTTGGTGTACGAATTTAGCTCAAACAGAAATATTTGAAATGTACACAATAGGAATATTTCAATAGATAATCTAAAATTGTATGAAATCTTGTTAAAAGCTGAAGCAGTGTGACCTGTAATTTAATTTTTCCTCAAAAGGAGTAGCGTTTCGGAAAGTTTGGTGAAACTAAACTATTTTCTAGAATTCACTGAATGATTGAGAATATGATAAAATGTAGAAGGTAGGGATATGTTTATTGTAAAAGTGAGTGCTGTTAATTTGTAAAATGTTACATTGAAACAAAACTGGAATGGAAGGTCAGAAACCTGGAAATTAAACCGAAACCTGATATAACTAAAATTGTTCCAACAGGATGTGAAAAAGGGCTTAGTTCTGAACATTATTTGACAAGGAAATGTGTTAAAGAACTGTACCAATTGATCGTTAAAATTTATCGGACAGAGTGGCCATTGAAGACTGTAGGCATTAACCGATTATGACTCACAAGGGGGAGTGCCACGGATGCTTAATTGTCCAGCGTTGTAATTGTTTGGCAGGGAAGCTGGCGAGACAGACGAGTTGGATTGGTTTTATATCTGAAGTTGGGGCTTTAGTAAGGTTGGTAAGGTTTTGGCAGTGGTTCAGCCAGGGTGGGCTAGTTAGGGTTTGGTCAGGGTGGGAATTTGTGGCGCTGAGTAATGTGGCATCAAAATGATGTATTTAACATGGGACAATTTGTGGTAGTAGGATAAGTCGACTAGGGTATTTAGAAATGTGCTTACTTGGAAATGTCAAGAAGATTTTGACGCACATTGTATGGAAATCTTCAAAAGTAAAGTAGTGGACAATTTTTATTTCCTAAAAGGAGTGGCTCGGGAAAGTTTTGGTGAACATGAAAACTCATTTTCCTAGCTACGACAGGAAAGATTGAACACTGGAATAAATGTTATAGGAGATCTTGAATGTTTACTTCTTTAAAGCGGTAAGAGTGTTAAGGAAAAGTTTTGTAAACAAAAAAGATGCATTCTCTAGAACTCCTGAAAGTTTAGAACACGAAATATAATTTTGAAATTCAGAATTTTACAGCTTAAAAGCAGGTATAGACCAGTGTAAAATGAAAGGCTGGTAATTTGTAAAAACAGGTTTCTTGAACATTAGAATCAATAAACCGAACATCTGGAGAGTCTAATCGGAAATTCAACCTGTAAAGGAATTAAGCTTCAAAACTGGATGTGAATAAGGTAACTGACACTGTTCTGAGATGCAAGAACATGAGTGATACGTTATTTTTTCGAATGGTGCATTGAGAACGTTGCTAGAGGTCACAGGGGAGGGAGGGCAGGTTAAGTCAGTAGTTTGGGACATGAGATATCATGAATGTTGTAGGTTAGATGGTTGATGGTTAGGTGGAATTTCAGTGTCAGCCAGTGGGTATTGTGTAGAGGTGACAGTAGATTGTAGTTGGTTTCGAAGGTAAACTGAATGTTTCCTAGATACAAGAAAATTTGATTGTAATGACTATCAAAATGTTCGACCAAAGCCGAAACTGTTAAGAACATGTACACGACATTTTTCTAAAGATGGTTTTGAAAGTTGTGATGAAATCATTTCAGGAGAAAATGAAGTATGGAATTGATAAAGTGTTATGTCAAAATTTTCTGCTTAAAAACTGACCTGAAGAAGCCACCAACACACAGTATTCTAGATCTGAAACTTAGAACATAGATATATGAATTGTTCAAGCTGTAGTAAGATTAATGTTATTGAAGTTGATTGAAATGTTACTTAAACCATGAAAGGAGGAGGCTACACACATGATAACCTAGGTTAATATCTAAGAAAGTGCTTCAAACACTAGGAATACGTGAATAAAGGGCCTTAATACTTAACACATTGTTTCTGACAAGGAAATCGTGTTCAAAGACATAGAACCGAGTTGGAACTGGTTACATTTATTATTCCGGACAATGAGTTGGCCATTTTGAAAGAAGCCTGGTTAGGCCATTAAAACCGGATGTGAGACTCACCAAGGGGGAGGGCCACGTGGGCAGTTAATTGATCCCAGGTGATAATGATTGGCCAGGGACCACTGGGAGGATGAGTCATCGAGATTAGTTCTGGTATTAGGGTTAGAAATTGGGGCCGTCATGGTTAGGTTAGGATAAGGTTTTGGGCTAGGTAGGTTCAGGCTCAGGGTGGGCTAGGTTTAGGGTTTGGGTTAGAGGGTTAGACAGGGTAGGTCGCAGTGTGTAAAGTGGCTATTCAAAGAATGAGCTTCAATCACTGGACAATTTGGTGTGTAGCACTCGAACTTACGACTCCAGATGGAAATTTTAGAAATGTGCTTCACACAATAGGAATACATATTCAATAGATGAGTATTGAACAGCACAATTTTGTCACGAAATCTTGTTCAAACACAGAACGAGTTGACACTGTTAATTTATTTTTCCCGTCAAAAGGAGTTGGCGTTTTCGGGAAAAGGTTTTGGTGAAACACTGAAAAACTCATTTCCTAGAGCATCGAACAGATGAAAGTATGAGAACACTATGAATAAAATTAGTTAGGCTAGGGTTCCAAGTAATGTTTTACTGTGCCTTTAAAAACCGGTATGACACCTGTTAAAATGAAAAGTCTCATGCTCAAAACAACAGACAGGGAATGGCAGAGTGTCTCTAAATCTGGAATACTTTTAGAACCCGAACATCTCTACGAATTTTGAAATACGAGAATTTGTATCAAAGCGCTGTGAAAGTGGATAGACTTAAGTGGTAATAATGTTGAAAGTGCTGGTATATTGTAAAAAAGGTGTTTTACCAAATTAGAATTCACAATGAAAAAGCTTGAGACACTGGAAAGAAGACCAACTGGGAAATCACACTGATAACCTGGTTAATATCTAAGAAATGCTTCAAACACTAGGAATACGTGAATAAAGCCTTAATACTGAACACATTGTTTCCTGACAAGGAAATCGGTTCAAAGAACATAGAACCGATTGGATACTGGTTACATTATTATTCCGGACAATGAGTGGCATTTTGAAGAAGCCTGGTAGGCCATTAAACCGGATGTGAGACGTCACCAAGGGAGGGCCACGTGGCAGTAATTGATCCCAGGTGATAATGATTGGCCAGGGACAGCTGGAGTGATGACGCATCGAGATTAGTTCTGGTATTAGGGTTAGAGAATTGGGGCTCTGTTCATGGTAGGGTTAGATAAGGTTTTGCTAGGTAGGGTTCAGCTCAGGTGTGGGCTAGGTTTGGGTTTGGTTAGAGGGTTAGGGACAGGGTTAGGTCCAGTGAAGAAGTTGCTATTCACAAGAATGAGCTTCATCACTGGACAATTTGGTGTGTAGCACTCAGAATTAGACTCACTAGGAAAATTTAGAAATGTGCTTCACACAATAGGAATAATATTCCAATAGACTGGTATCTGAACACACAATTTGTCACTGGGAATCTTGTTCAAAAGCTGAGAAGCGAGTGTGACACTGTTTAATTATTTTTCCCGTCAAAAGGAGTTGGCGTTTTCGGGAAAAGGTTTTGTGAAACACGAAAACTCATTTCCTAGAGTATCGAACAGATGAAAGTTTGAGAACACTATGAAATAAAAATTTAGTTAGGCTAGGGTTCCAGTAATGTTTTACTGTGCTTTAAAGCCGGTATGACACGTGTTAAAATGAAATCTTGCTCAAAACAACAGACCAGGGAATGGCAGAGTGTCTTAGAACTCCTGAATACTTTTAGAACCCGAACATCTCTACTGAATTTTGAAATACAGAGAATGTATCAAAGCGCTGTGAAGGTAGATAACTGTCAAGTGGTAATAATGTTAAAGTGCTGGATATTTGTAAAAAAGGTTTTTTACCAAATTAGAATCACAATGAAAAAGCTTGAGAACTGAAGAGAGAGATCAACTCGGGAAATCACCTGATAACCTAGTATATCTAAGAATGTTCAACTGGATACGAATAAAGGTTATTTAACAATGTTTCTGACAAGGAAATCGTTAAGAACTAGAACAGTTGATACTGTTAATTATACCGACAATGAGTTGATTTAAGAACTGGTTAGGCCATAAACCGGATGTGAGAGCACAAGGGGAGGGGCCACGTGCAGGCAATGATCCCAGGTATAAGATTTGGCAGGCCACTGGAGTGATACTCATGAGATAGTTCTGGTTTAGGGTTAAGAATTGGGGCCTGCTGGTAGGGTTAGGATAGTTGGGTAGGTAGGTTCAGTCAGGGTGGTAGTTAGGTTGGTTAGAGGTTAGGACAGGGTTAGGTCGCAGGTAGTATTGTATTCAATAATGACTCAATCACGCAATTTGGTGTGTACACTCAGAACTTAGACTAGACTAGGAATATTTAGAAATGTTTCACACAATGGAACATATTCCATAGACTGATATCTGAACAGCACAATTTTGTCACTGGGAATCTTGTAAACAGCTGAGAAGCGAGTGTGACACTGTTTACTTTATTTTCCCGTCAAAAGGTTGGCTTCGGAAAGTTTTGTAAACACGAAAAAATTTTCCTAGAATAAAGATGAAATATTGAGAACACATAATAAAAGTATTAGGCTGGTTCCAATATGTTTACTGCCTTTAAAGCCGTATGAACCGGTTAAATGAAAATCTCATTGTCAAAACAGACAGGGAGCAGGTGTCTCTAGAACTCTGAATTTTTAAACGAACTTTACAATTAAATACGAGAATTGATCCAAAGCGCTTAAGGGATAGACTTAAGTGTAATAATGTTGAAAGTGCTGGTATATTTGTAAAAAAGGTTGTTTTACCAAATTAGAATTCACAATGAAAAAGCTTGAGACACTGGAAGAGAGAGACTCCAACTCGGGAAATTCACACTGATAACCTAGGTTAATATCTAAGAAAGTGCTTCAAACACTAGGAATACGTGAATAAAGGGCCTTAGTATCTGTAACACATTGTTTCCTGACAAGGAAATCGTGTTCAAAGAACATAGAACCGAGTTGGATACTGGTTACATTTATTATTCCGGGACAATGAGTTGGCCATTTTGAAAGAAGCCTGGTTAGGCCATTAAACCGGATGTGATGACGTCACCAAGGGGAGGGGCCACGTGGGCAGGCTTAATTGATCCCAGGTGATAATGATTTGGCCAGGGGACCAGCTGGGAGTGATGACGTCATCGAGATTAGTTCTGGTATTAGGGTTAGAGAATTGGGGCTCTGTTCATGGTTAGGGTTAGGATAAGGTTTTGGGCTAGGTAGGGTTCAGGCTCAGGTGGGCTAGGTTTAGGGTTTGGGTTAGAGGGTTAGGACAGGGTTATGGTCGCAGTGTAGTATGTGGCTATTCACAATGAATGAGCTTCAATCACTGGACAATTTGGTGTGTAGCACTCAGAATTACGACTCCAGACTAGGGAAATATTTAGAAATGTGCTTCACACAATAGGAATACATATTCCAATAGACTGAGTATCGAACAGCACAATTTTGTCACTGGGAAATCTTGTTCAAACAGCTGAGAAGCGAGTGTGACACTGTTTACATTTATTTTTCCCGTCAAAAGGAGTTGGCGTTTCGGGAAAAGGTTTTGGTGAAACACTGAAAAACTCATTTTCCTAGAGCTATCGAACAGATGAAAGTATTGAGAACACTATGAAATAAAAATTTTAGTTAGGCTAGGGTTCCAAGTAATGTTTTACTGTGCCTTTAAAAAGCCGGTATGACACCGTGTTAAAATGAAAAGTCTCATTGCTCAAAACAACAGACCAGGGAATGGCAGAGTGTCTCTAGAACTCCTGGAATACGTTTTAGAACCCGAACATCTCTACTGAATTTTGAAATACTGAGAATTTGTATCCAAAGCGCTGTGAAGGTAGGATAGACTGTCAAGTGGTAATAATGTTGAAAGTGCTGGTATATTTGTAAAAAAGGTTGTTTTACCAAATTAGAATTCACAATGAAAAAGCTTGAGACACTGGAAGAGAGAACTCCAACTCGGGAAATTCACACTGATAACCTAGGTTAATATCTAAGAAAGTGCTTCAAACACTAGGAATACGTGAATAAAGGGCCTTAGTATCTGTAACACATTGTTTCCTGACAAGGAAATCGTGTTCAAAGAACATAGAACCGAGTTGGATACTGGTTACATTTATTATTCCGGGACAATGAGTTGGCGATTTTGAAAGAACCTGGTTAGGCCATTAAACCGGATGTGATGACGTCACCAAGGGGGAGGGGCCACGTGGGCAGGCTTAATTGATCCCAGGTGATAATGATTTGGCCAGGGGACCAGCTGGGAGTGATGACGTCATCGAGATTAGTTCTGGTATTAGGGTTAGAGAATTGGGGGTCTGTTCATGGGTTTGGGTTAGGATAAGGTTTTGGGCTAGGTAGGGTTCAGGCTCAGGTGTGGGGTAGGTTTAGGGTTTGGGTTAGAGGGGTTAGGGACAGGGTTATGGTCGCAGTGTAGTATGTTGGCTATTCACAATGAATGAGCTTCAATCACTGGACAATTTGGTGTGTAGCACTCAGAACTTACGACTCCAGACTAGGGAAATATTTAGAAATGTGCTTCACACAATAGAATACATATTCCAATAGACTGAGTATCTGAACACCACAATTTTGTCACGGGAAATCTTGTTCAAACAGCTGAGAAGCGAGTGTGACACTGTTTACATTTATTTTTCCCGTCAAAAGGAGTTGGCGTTTTCGGGAAAAGGTTTTGGTGAAACACTGAAAAACTCATTTCCTAGAGCTATCGAACAGCATGAAAGTATTGAGAACACTATGAAATAAAAATGTTAGTTAGGCTAGGGTTCCAAGTAATGTTTTACTGTGCCTTTAAAAAGCCGGTATGACACCCGTGTTAAAATGAAAAGTCTCATTGCTCAAAACAACAGACCAGGGGGAAAGGCAGAGTGTCTCTAGAACTCCTGGAATACGTTTTAGAACCCGAACATCTCTACTGAATTTTGAAATACTGAGAATTTGTATCAAAGCGCTGTGAAAGGTTTGGATAGACTGTCAAGTGGTAATAATGTGAAAGTGCTGGTATATTTGTAAAAAGGTTGTTTACCAAATTAAGAATCACACATGAAAAAGCTTGGAGGGAGAGACTCCCC
>JAULJE010000462.1:0-10247 GCA_030846915.1 Cnephaeus nilssonii
TTTTCCCTTTTTCTTTTACCCCCAAGTTAGAAACAACTTTTAACTTTTTTTGGTTAACATTTTTCTTTCAAATTTTTTAATTAATTATATTTTCCCTGAAATTTTTGGTTTTCCCTTTTTTTGGCTTTATTTTTTTTGGGGGAAAACCTTTTAACTAAGCTAATTTGAGTTTTAAAACTTGTTTTCAACTTTTTAATTATTATATTTTCTTTAATTCTATGTTTTAAAATGTTTTCCATAAGGCCCTTTTTCATTGTGGGATACACTTTAGAAAAATTTAACATTTTTCTTGAATTACACTTTGTTTCACTTTTTCATTGAATACTATTTTCTTTAATTCTGGTTTTTTCAAACCTGGTTTCATGTTAAAAAGATTCTTTTCTCTGTGGACCACCCTTTAGACAACACTTTCATTTTTGATTTAATGTTTTCACTATTCTTAATTTTTAGCTTGAATACTAATTTTTCCGTGTTTAAAATGGCCTTCTTTTCTATTTGGGGGTTTTCCCCCTGTAAAACACTTTTAACCTTTCTGAAATTTTGATGCTTTTAAACTTGTTCTTTTTTTTTTCGTGATATACTTTAGTAATTCTTGGGTTGAACACTGTTTCTTGTGTCCATTGGGCCCTTTTCATTACAAAACTTTTTAACTAGAAACAAAATTTTACTTTTCCTTTTTCTCAAAAAGGATATTCCTTAGTATTTCTCTGAATTTACTATGAATTCTCTTTTCCATAATGGGTTCTACACTGGGATTACAACTTAAAAACAACTTTATACACTCCTTTCTGACTTGAGACTTATTTTGTCTTTAACTTGTTTACAATTTGATATTATTAGTAATTTGTGGTAAAAACTGTTTCTTAATTACTTTTTCAATTTTTGGAATTTCCAAAATTTTAAAAAATTAAACCTTTCATTTGAAAGCTTTTACACTTGTTTCAAATTTTATACATTGAAAATTCTTTGAATTACTTGTTTCACACTGTTTTAATGGGCTTCTTTTTCTGTGGGACTTCACACATGTAGAAACAACTTAACACTTCTCTGAACTTTGAGCTATTACACTTGTCTTTCAACTTTTACAGTTGATACTTCTTCAGTGAATTCTGTAGTTTAAACACGTTTTCTGTAAAAACTCTTTTCAAGCATTTTGCAGGTACAACATCCTTTTAGACTAGAACTTACATTTTGATTTTTACACTTGTTCTCTCACTATCTTATATTTCATTAGTTTTGCTCTGAATACTAATGACTTTTCAGTGTTCCATAGGGCTTCTTTTCTACTTGTGGACTTCACCATGTGAAAAACAACTTTATACACTCTTCTGAACTAGAAAGCTTTATAACTAGTCTTTCAATGTTTTGTTGAATCTACTTTTCAGTGAATCTATGGTTTAAACATGTTTCTGTGAATAACTCTATTAGATTTTAGTGTAACATCTTTAGTAAACTTACATTTATTCTTTTACACTTGTTCTTCCTATTTGTGATTTCATGTATTTCTGAATGACTACTGTTCTACTGTTTCCCATGGGCTTCTTTTCTACTGTGGGACTTCACCACATGTAAAACAACTTTATCATCTTCTCGACTTGAGAGCTATAACACTTGTCTTTCACTGTTTACAGTTATATCTTTCATGATTCTGGTGTTCAAACACTGGTTCATGTACTACCTATTTCAAGGATTTTCAGTGTACAACATCTTTCAGAAAGACTTAATTTGTGTCTTTTAACTGTTCTCATATTGTGATATTCATGTATTGCTTGATGATACTGATTCTAGTTCCCATTGGGCCTTTTTCTATTGTGGACTTCACACTGTAGAAACACTTATACACTCTTTAGACTTGAGAAGCTAAACTTGTCTTTCAATTTAAGTTAATACTATTCGTGAATTTGGTGGTTTCAACCTTTTCATGTACTAACTCTTTTAAGATTTTGCGTGTACAACATCCTTTCTAGACTAGAACTTCATTTTGATGTTTACTGTTCTCTCACTATTCTGTATATCATTAGTATTTGCTTGATACTATGTTTCTCGTTTCTAATGGCCTTTTCTCTGTGGCTTCACCACATGTAAAACAACTTTATCACTCTTCTCTGAACTTGGAAGCTTATAACTGTCTTTCAATGTTACAGTTGAATCTACTTTCATGAATTCTTGGTTAACACTGTTTTAAATAACTCTATTTCAGGATTTCTGCAGTGTACAATCTTAGACTAAACTTCATTTTGAGTTTTACACTTGTTCTCTCCTATTTGGATATCATGTATTTCTTGAATCTAGTTTCTAGGTTATAATGGGCCTTTTTCTTTGTGGGACTTCACCAATGTAGAAACAACTTTTACCTCTTTCTGACTTGGAAGCTTATAAACTTGTCTTTCATGTTTTACAGTTGAATACTCTTTTCAGTGATTTTGGTAAAATTTTTTTGTAATAACTCTATTTCAGATTTCTGCAGTTACACACCTTAGACAGAATTACATTTGATGTCTTTTCTTGTTCTTCCTATTGTGATATTCATTAGTATTGCTCTGAATGACTACTGATTTCTAGCTGTTTCCCATAATGGGCCTTCTTTTCTACTTGTGGGACTTCACCACATGTAGAAACAACTTTATACACTCTTCTCTGAACTTGAGAAGCTATATACACTTGTCTTTCAACTGGTTTACAGTTGAATATACTTTTCAGTGAATCTGGTGGTTTCAAACACTGGTTTCATGTAACTAACTCTATTTCAAGATTTCTGCAGTGTACAACATCCTTTCTAGACTAGACACTTTCATTTTGATGTCTTTACACTTGTTCTCTCACTATTCTGTGATATTCATTAGTATTTGCTCTGAATTACTAATGCTTTCTTCCAGTGTTTATAATGGGCCTTCTTTTTCTACTTGTGGGACTTCACCACATGTAGAAACAACTTTATACACTCTTCTCTGAACTTGTGAAGCTATATACACTTGTCTTTCACTGTTTTACAGTTGAATACTATGTAAAACAACTTTATACACTCTTTTGAATTGGAAGCTATTAACTTGTCTTTCACTGTTTTACATTGATACTACTTTCAGTAATTTTGGTAAACATGTTTCTGTAATAACTCTATTTCAAGGTTTCTGCAGGACAACATCTTTCTAGACAGGACTTACATTTTGATGTCTTTTACCTGTTCTTCACTTTTGTGATATTCATAGTATTTTTTTTTTTTTTTTTTTTTTTTTTTTTTTCATGTTAAACTAACTCTATTTAAGTTTTGCAGTGTCAACATCCCTTCAACAAGACTACATTTGATGTCTTTACACTTGTTTCTCACTATTTTTGATTTCATAGTATTTGCTCTGAATGACTACGATTTCTAGTTTTTTCCATAATGGGCCTTTTTTTACTTGTGGGACTTCACCACATGTAGAAACAACTTTATACACTCTCTCTGAACTGAGAACATATACCTTGTCTTCATGTTTAAGTTGAATACTACTTTTCGTGAATTCTGGTGGTTCAACACTGGTTCATGTGAAATAACTCTATTAAAATTTGTGCAGGTACACATCTTTCTAACTAGAGCTTCATTTTGATGTTTTTACACTTGTTCTCTCACTATCTGTATATCATTTATTTGCTCTGAATGACTACTGATTTGTGTTTCCCATAATGGGCCTTCTTTTTATTGTGGACTTCACACTGTAAAACACTTTTACACCTTTCTGAACTTGAGAAGCTTAACCCTTTTCTTTCAACTTTTACAGTTGATATACTTTTCAGTGATTTGGTGTTTCAAACACTGGTTTCATGTAACTAACTTTTCGGATTTCTCAGGTACAACATCCTTTTAGACTGACACTTCATTTTGATGTATTTACATTGTTCTCTACTATTCTGGTATTCTTGTATTGCTTGAATTACTAATGCTTTCTTCAGTGTTTTAAATGGCCTTTTTTCTTTTGTGGGACTTCACCCATGTAAACAACTTTATAACTTTCTCGAACTTGAAGCTATATAATGTTTCAACTGTTTTACAGTTGAATACTCTTTTCAGTGAATTTAATGGTTTTAAACAGTTTTTTGTGAAGTACTCTATTTCAGATTTCTGCAGTGTACAAATCTTTCTAGACTGAGACTACATTTGATGTCTTTTACACTTGTTTCTCCTATTGTGATATTCATTGTATTCTCTGAAAACTCTGATTTCGCTGTTCCATAATGGGCCTTCTTTCTACTTGTGGGACTTCACCCTGTAAAACACTTTTTACACTCTTTTGAACTTGAGAGCTATATCACTGTCTTTCAACTGTTTACAGTTGAATACTACTTTTCAGTGAATCTGGTGGTTCAAACACGGTTTCATGTAACTAACTCTATTTCAGGATTTCTGCAGTGTACAAACTCCTTTTAGCAGAATTCTTTTGATGTCTTTAACTTGTTCTCTCATTTTGGATATTCATTGTATTTGCTTGATACTTGTTTTGTGTTTATAATGGCCTTCTTTTCTATGTGGACTTCACCACATGTAGAAAAACTTTTAAACTCTTCTTGAATTGGAAGCTATATAACTGTCTTTCACTGTTTTACAGTGAACTATTTCGTGAATTCTAATGGGTTGAAACATTTTTTCTTGTGAAGAACTTATTTCAAGGATTTCTGCAGTGTACAACATCTTCTAGACTAAAACTTACTTTTGATGTCTTTTAACTTGTCCTCTATTTGTGATATTTTTAGTATTTCTCTGAATATATGATTCTAGCTGTTTCCCTTGGGTTTTTTTCTTTTCTTTTAAATTTTTTTTTAACTTTCTTAACTTGAAACTTATACACTTGTCTTTCAACTGTTTACAGTTAATACTACTTTCAGTGATTCTGGTGGTTTCAAACAGGTTATGTAATAACTCTATTTCAGGATTTCTGCGTTACACTCCTTCTAGATAGACTTCATTTTATGTCTTTTACACTGTTCTTCACATTCTGTATTCTTAGTATTTGCTCTGAATACTAGTTTCTATGTTTATAGGCCTTTTTATTGGGACTTCACCACATGTAAAACAACTTTATACCTCTTCTCGAACTGGAACTTATAACTTGTCTTTCAACTGTTTACAGTTGAATCTTTTTCAGTGAATTCTTGGTTTAACACGTTTCTGTAATAAACCATTCAGATTTCTTATGTTAACACCTTTCTAGACTAACTTCATTTATGTTTTACACTGTTCTCTCTATTTGGATATTCATTGTATTTTCTGAATACTATGTTTCAGTGTTTTAATGGCTCTTTTCTACTTTGGGAATTAAATAAAAACAACTTTATCACTCTTCTGAATTGAAGCAATAACTTGTCTTAATGTTTAAGTTGAAACACCGTGAATTTTGGTTAAACACGGGGTTCATGTAATAACTCTATTTCAAGGTTTCTGCGTGTCACATCCTTCTAGAAAGGGCTTACATTTTGTGCTTTTCATGTTCTCACTATTTGTGATATTCATGTATTTGCTGAATGACTCTGATTTCTAGTGTTCCCTATGGCCTTCTTTTCTTTTTTTTTTTTGTGGGACTCACCCATGTAGAAACAACTTTATACATTTCTGAACTTGAGAACTATTACATTGTCTTTCAATGTTTAATTGAATAACTTTCGTGATTTGGTGGTTCAACCTGGTTTCATGTAAAACTTTTTAAAATTTGCAGTGTACAAATCCTTTTAGACTGACTTCATTTGATGTTTTTACACTTGTTTCTCTCACTATTTTGTGTATTATTATTTGCTTGAAAATAATTCAGTGTTATAATGGCCTCTTTCTATGTGGGCTTCACACATGTAGAACAACTTATACACTCTCCCCCCCCCCCCCCCCCCCCCCCCCCCCCCCCCCCCCCCCCCCCCCCCCCCCCCCCCCCCCCCCCCCCCCCCCCCCCCCCCCCCCCCCCCCCCCCCCCCCCCCCCCCCCCCCCCTTTTTTTTTTTTTTTTTTTTTTTTTTTTTTTTTTTTTTTTTTTTTTTTTTTTTTTTTTTTTTTTTTTTTTTTTTTTTTTTTTTTTTTTTTTTTTTTTTTTTTTTTTTTTTTTTTTTTTTTTTTTTTTTTTTTTTTTTTTTTTTTTTTTTTTTTTTTTTTTTTTTTTTTTTTTTTTTTTTTTTTTTTTTTTTTTTTTTTTTTTTTTTTTTTTTTTTTTTTTTTTTTTTTTTTTTTTTTTTTTTTTTTCTCTGAATACTATGTTTTAGTGTTTATAAGGGCCTTCTTTCTACTTGTGGACTTCCCATGTAGAAACAACTTATACACTCTTCTGAACTGAAGCTATAAACTTGTCTTTCACGTTTAGTGATACACTTTTCGTGAATTCTGGGTTAACACGGTTTCTGTAAAACTCTATTTAAGATTTTGCGTGTAAAATCCTTTTAGACTAAGACTACATTTGATTTCTTTAACTTGTTTCCACTATTCTGTATATTCTAGTATTGCTCTGAATGATACTGTTTAGCGTTCCCCTAGGCTTCTTTTCTACTTGTGGGACTTTACCCATGAGAAACACTTATACACTTTCTGAACTTGAAGCTATATACACTTTCTTTCAACTGGGTTACAGTTTGAATATACTTTTCAGTGAATTTTGGTGTTTCAACATGGTTCATGTAAACTAACTCTATTCAAGGATTTCGCAGTGTACAACACTTTCAGACTAGACACTTCATTTTGATGTTTCTTTTCCCCCCCCCCCCCCCCCCCCCCCCCCCCCCCCCCCCCCCCCCCCCCCCCCCCCCCCCCCCCCCCTCTAGACTAGAGACTTACATTTTGATGTCTTTTACACTTTTTTCTCTCACTATTCTGTGATATTCAAATTTGTATTTGCTCTGAATGACTACTGATTTCTAGCTGTTCCATAATGGGCCTTCTTTTCTACTTGTGGGACTTCACCACATGTAAAACAACTTTAAAACACTCTTCTCTGAACTTGGAGAAGCTATATCAAATTGTCTTTCAACTGGTTTACATTTGAATACTACTTTTCAGTGAATTCTGGTGCTTTCAAACACTGGTTTCATGTGAAACTAACTCTATTTCCAAGGATTTTTTGCAGTGTACAACATCCTTTCTAAGACTAGAGACTTACATTTTGATGTCTTTTACACTTGTTCTCTCACTATTCTGTGATATTCATTAGTATTTGCTCTGAATGACTACTGATTTCTAGCTGTTTCCCATAATGGGCCTTCTTTTCTAGTTGTGGGACTTCACCACCTGTAGAAAAAAACTTTATACACTCTTCTCTGAACTTAGAAAGACTAATATACACTTGTTTTCAACTTTACGTTGAATACTACTTTTTTAGTGAAATTCTGGTGGTTTTTAAAAAAACTGGTTTCATGTAAAAAACTCTTTTAAGGATTTTGCAGTTACCAAAAATCCTTTCTAGACTAAAACTTTATTTTGATGTTTTTTCACTTTTCTCTCACTATTTGTGATATTATTTTATATGCCTGAATTACAATGCTTTTTTCCAGTGTTTTTAAATGGGCCTTCTTTTTATTGTGGGACTTCACCACATGTAGAAACAACTTTAACACTCTTTTCTGAACTTGGAAGCATAAAACTTGTCCCTTTTAATGTTTTACATTGAATATACTTTTCAGTGAAAACAATGGGTTGAAAAAACGTTTCTTTAATAACTCTATTTTCCCAAAGGGTTCTGCGTGTCAACATTTTTTTCAGATAGAACTTACATTTTGATGTCTTTTTCCTTTTTCTCTCTCTATTATTGTTTCATTAGTATTTTCCTCTGAATGACTATGATTTCAGCTGTTTCCCCTAAGGGCCTTCTTTTTCTTTGGGGCTTCACCCCATGTAAAAACAACTTTAACACTCTTTCTCTGAACTTTGGGAAACTAAACCTTGTCTTTTAACTGTTTAGAGTTTAATACTATTTTTATTTAATTTGGTGGTTTCAAAAACTGGGGTTTTATGTGAAAAAACTCATTTTAAAACTTTTTTGGGAGTGTACAACATCCTTTCAAAACAGGACTTACATTTTTTTTGTTCTTTACACTTTTTCCTCACATTCTTATATTCTTATATTTGCTCTGAATGACTACGATTTCTGCTGTTTCCCATAATGGGCCTTCTTTTCTACTTTGGGACTCACCAATGTAAAACAACTTTAAACACCTTCTCTAACTTTTAGAAGCTATATACACTGCTTTCAAAATGGTTTACAGTTGAATACTACTTTTTAGTGAATTCTAGTGGGTTGAAACACTGGTTTTCTTGTGAAGTAACTCTATATTCAAGGATTTCTGAGTGTATAACATCCTTTCTAGACTAAAGACTTACATTTTCATGTCTTTTACACTTGTTTCTCTCACTATTCTGTGATATTCATTGTATTTATCTGAATGACTACTGATTTCTAGCTGTTTCCTATAATGGGCTATCTTTTCTACTTGTGGACTTCACCACATGTATAAACAACTTTATACACTCTTCTCTGAACTTGAGAAGCTATATACACTTGTCTTTCAACTGTTTTACAGTTGAATACTACTTTTCAGTGAATTCTGGTGGTTTCAAACACTGGTTTCATGTAAACTAACTCTATTTCAAGGATTTCTGCAGTGTACAACATCCTTTCTAGACAGAGACTTACATTTTGATGTCTTTTACACTTGTTTCTCTCACTATTTGTGATATTCACTAGTATTTGCTCTGAATGACTACTGATTTCTAGTGTTTCCCATAATGGGCCTTCTTTTCTACTTGTGGGACTTCACCACATGTAGAAACAACTTTATACACTCTTCTCTGAACTTGAGAAGCTATATAAACTTGCTTTCAACTGTTTTACAGTTGAATACTACTTTTCAGTGAATTCTAGATGGTGTTGAAACACTGTTTCTTGTGAAGTAACTCTATTCAAGATTTCTGCAGTGTACAACATCCTTTCTAGACTAGAGACTTACAATTTTGATGTCTCTTTACACTTGTTCTACTCACTATTCTGTGATATTCATTAGTATTTGCTCTGATGACTACTGATTTCTAGCTGTTTCCCTAATGGGCCTTCTTTTCTACTTGTGGGACTTCACCACATGTAGAAACAACTTTATACACTCTCTCTGAACTTGAGAAGCTATATACACTTGTCTTTCAACTGGTTTACAGTTGAATACTACTTTTCAGTGAATTCTGGTGGTTTCAAACACTGTTTCATGTAAACTAACTCTATTTCAAGGATTCTGCAGTGTACACATCCTTTCTTAACTAGAACTTTCATTTTGATGTCATTTTACACTTGTTCTCTCACTATTCTGGATATCATTAGTATTTGCTCTGAATATAATGCTTTCTTCCAGTGTTTTATAATGGGCCTTCTTTTCTACTTGTGGGACTTCACCACATGTAGAAACAACTTTATACACTCTCTCTGAACTTGGAAGCTATATAAACTTGTCTTTCAACTGTTTTACAGTTGAATACTACTTTTCAGTGAATTTAATGGGTTGAAACACTGTTTTCTTGTGAAGTAACTCTATTTCAAAGGGTTTCTGCAGTGTTTCAACATCCTTTCTAGACTAGAGACTTACATTTTGATGTCCTTTTACACTTGTTCTCTCACTATTTGTGATATTCATTAGTATTTGCTCTGAATGACTACTGATTTCTAGCTGTTTCCATAATGGGCCTTCTTTTCTACTTGTGGGACTTCACCACATGTAGAAACAACTTTATACACTCTTCTCTGAACTTGAGAAGCTATATACACTTGTCTTTCAACTGGTTTACAGTTGAATACTACTTTTCAGTGAATTCTGGTGGTTTCAAACACTGGTTTCATGTGAAATAACTCTATTTCAAGGATTTCTGCAGTGTACAACATCCTTTCTAGACTAGACACTTTCATTTATGTCTTTTACACTTGTTCTCTCACTATTCTGTGATATTATTTTGTATTTGCTCGAATTTTAATGCTTTTTCCATGTTTTTAATGGGGGCCTTCTTTTTTACTTGTGGGACTTCCCACAGTAGAAAATTTATACATCTTCTCTGAACTTGTGAAGCTATTAAACTTTCTTTCCTGTTTTCAGTTGAAAACTATTTTCAGTGAATTCTAATGGGTTGAAACAGTGTTTTCTTTGAAGTAACTCTATTTCAAGGATTTTTGCAGGTTTCAACATCCCTTTCTAGATAGGACTTACTTTTTTATGTCTTTTTACACTTGTTTCTCCTATTAAGTGATACATTAGTATTTCCTTGAATTA
>JAULJE010000463.1:0-10195 GCA_030846915.1 Cnephaeus nilssonii
TCCCCGGTCCGGGTGGAGGGATCCCTGGAAGTCCCCCTGGTTGTTCTTGATGAAATTTTCCCAACCCCGGGGGGATTTTGGGGGTGGTGGGGGGAGTGGGCCTGTGAGGGAGCTGGGCCTGCCCTCCCCTAAGAGGGAACCCTAGTTCCCTGGCGGGGTTGCCCCAAGAGGGGGGGTCAGAGGCAGCCCCGTTTCCCCCCCACTTGTGGGTGTGGGGAAAGTTGCCCCCGCCCAAAAAGGGGGGTGGCCCCGGGTCTGGCCCCCTGGGGCCCAGTGTGGTGTGGAAAAATGTTTAGTGGTTTCCCCGGGATTTGTCCAAAGGGGAATCGGACTGGGGGGGGGGAAGACGGTAGGGTGGGTTTAAGTTTTTCTGGGATGGGTTTCCATCTCTGTTTCCCGGCCCCAGTTTTTGACTTTAGGATGGGCCCGGGTTTTGCCACTGTTTTTATTCGCGGGTGGGCTGGCGCGTTTAGATATTTCTGCTGCCTGATTTGGGCACAGGGGAAATAGTATAAATACCCTTCCCACACTGACTCTTTTGGACATTGTACCGTTTTTCCCGGGTTGGGGCCCCAATACAGGGATTTGCCCCCCTATGGGTGATTCAGTAAAATGTTTTGAATTAATTTTTTGATTTTTTAAGGGGAAAAGGGAAGGGTAGAGGTTGAAAATCGATGAGAGAGAAACATGATAGCTGTTGCCCCCCCCGGGGGTGTGGCAAAAGGGAATGCCCCGACCCGGAATCAATGGGACCCCCTTTAGTCCGAACCCCACCTTATCCACGCCAAAATGTTTCGGTGAAAAATGTCTTTAAAAAATTTGGGGGGCCCGGGAACAGAAAGGATTTGCCCCGGGAAAGCCTTGGGTCGGGGGGCAGGCCCCTTTTTGTTTTGCTCATAGAGGACGGGGGCCCCCGACCCGATCGTGGGTGGGCAGGTGGGTGAAATCCTCTTTGGGGGATTGGGTGGGATTTGAAGGCTGGCGGAGTGGGGTTTTAAAGGTGAGGGAGGCTGTGTATGGGCTCAGGGTGGGGGATGGTGTACGGGGAGGAGGGGTGACCTCGGAACATAGAAAGCTCGGCGTGGCCCAAAAGGGGGAGTTGCCCTTTTGTTGGCCCCTACGACTCGCTCACATCGCTGGTAGTGTGGGGCCCCTTTTCCCCGCGGGGTTCTTAAGGAGGGGGGGAGGCCCTGAGGGAAATAGACGAAGGTCTGGAGTCTCCGCCTGGAAAGCCCCCTTCATGGGGGGGTTTGTGATTGGGGTCATTTGTTAATGCCCCCGGGCCTCTTGTGTGTGGAAGGGATTGCCCCGCCCCCCTTGGGGGGATGAAGAGTGAATGTGCAGAGAGCTCCCAGGGGGCCCCGGGGAGGCGAAGGGGGACCGGGGGGCAGTGACCCTTTCCCCTTGTGCCCGGTTTGCCAGTGTTCCCTGGGTAGGTGCTGGTTTCCCTGCGGGGAAATGAAAAATGGGGAGTAAAAAGGAGCTCTGGGGCCGGTTGTTGCCATGAGTGGGGCAAACCCTTTGGAAAAAAGCTCCCTGAAAAAAAGGAGTCCCCTTTTAGGGGGGGTCACAAAGTAGGGCATTAGGGGAGCTCGCCCAAAAAATGTGTGTGTGGGGGGTGGAGGGGGGCCCCGGGGGAAGGGAATGAGTGAAGGCCCCCCTGTGTGTGTGGGGGGGGAAGGATAATGAGTGGCCGCGAGGGTCCCCATTGGCCCCCCACCGAAAGTGCCTGCCCGAGGCCATGTATTTTTTGTTGTGTTTACGACCCCCCTTTCCGGAAAATGGAAGGGGTGGAAATGCAAATGGCGTAGAAAAAAAGTCTTGAATTTTTTTTGCCCCGTGTGGGTGACGTTGGGTTTAGAGGTTGATTTAGATTCCCCAGGAAGTTCCCCCCCCCCTTCCCTTTTTAAGGGGGGGTAGCCCCGCCCCCACCCTTTAAGGGGCATCGTCCCCCAACCCCGGGTGTAGTTAGCCCCCCCCCTTTAAAAAGTGTTTGTTTTGGGGGGGTTTTTTCCATCTGGGGTGGCCTCATGGAGAAGGGCAGGGGCTCAATACGGAGACAGAACTTCCTGCGGCTGCAGAGTCATCCCTAGGTTGTTGGTTTGGGTCCAGGGCCTGGAAGCGCTGTCTTCATGACCGGGACCTTAACCTGATGCTCTCATGTGTGTTCTTGCTGACCAGGAGCTGATCGAAACACACCTATATTTTAATGGACACCAAGGGCCTTTCCCAGGAGCACTGACTGTCGCTCGGGTCCCAGGTCGATAAGCTGTATGAGCTTGAGGAGGAGAATTGCAGCTGAAATCAAAGCTGCGCCACCTACAGTTGGTAGGACAGGCGTTGTTGCCACGTGTAACACAGATAGGGGCAGTTTTAGGTTCATGTTGTGCCCTTCTCTGATGTTCGGCTACTGGGTTGGTGCTGCTGCCGACACAGTGCCCCGCTGACGGCAGAGAGTCGCTTGGTAAGCTCAGAGGCTTGAGTGGGCACCACGAAGGGTCCCAACGCAGAAGGGCCTAAAGCTGTGTTGCTTTCCCGTGAGGGTGGATGGATGTGGGCATCTGTTGCAAAAAGGGTCTCTGCTGGTGTTTATGGTGTGGGATGAGCTGTGCTGTGTGAGTCCCAAATGGCCTTTCCAAGCATTAGGCCTGCTAAGGGGCCACAGAGTTGCCATCATCATAGCGCTTTCTTTAAAGCCTGTGCTGTATGTCACTTTGTTCAGACACCGCTCAAAAAACTTGGGTGTCTTCATCCTCTAGGTACTGGTCAACATACCTTTTAGTGGTTGGAACTGTCACAGCTGGGCTGTTGTTGGGGTCATTTCTGTCAGCTGTGTGTTTGGAAAGTGAGCAGGTGCATGGAGGCCCTTCATCCTGGAGGAACGAGGGCAATGCACGGGGGTTGGGCCTGTCCAGAGTGTGCCGCAGGCTGCATCCTCACCACCACCACCACCCTTTCTGCACTAGGCCCGTCCACAGACCAGAAACGCCTTGAGGAGCTGCAGAGGAGAACTTGGCCCTCAAGGCTGCACAGGGGCAGAGTGTGAAGGAGTCCGCCCACCTGCGCTGGGAGCTGGAGCAGCTGTCAGAGGGTAGGCAGCAGCCCCTGGTGCCTGGGAGCCAGCCTGATTGAAGACAATTACACTTTAATGGATACCAAGGCCTTCTCCAAGAACAGCTGACTGTTTGGCTTCTCCCTCACCCAGGGAGCTGAGTCCTTGGCTCTGAATCATATGTGTCAGCCCATCCTCAGCCCAAGTCAATATGGTTTTATTCAAGGGCCATTTGGAACTTTTTCACTGCAATTCTCCCAAGAACATGAAGGGCCTGGCAGCCTTGAAGTCAGCACATGAAATGCAAAGGAAGTGTTGCCAGATTTATCAGTTGCCTTTCGGCCAGGCCCTGGAGCTTCCAGGTGACAGCACGCTGACACCCAGAGGGTGTTTCAGATCTCTCCCTGGAGCACTGGGAGCTCTGGATGCAGGAGAAATCCCCATGGTCACTGATTCCATTGTAGTTGCCCCCGGGGCCTGGTTTCCTTAGATGCTCTCATAATCAGGCAGATGGGTGTAGTCTGCTCTCCTTCTTCCTGGGCAGGGGCTGCTCAGTGGCTGCTGTTCAGGGGACCCAGGCCTCTTCTTCTCCCTCTGGCATTTGCCCCCTCCTAGCCCCCGGAGGAGGTGTGGGGTTGGCCAGGGAAGGTGGGTGGGGCAGCCAACAGTGCAGCAGGAGCCTCAGCACCCTGCAAGCAACAAGCCAGTTCCCGTGTCCAACAATCACACGCGTGCACCTGATAGTGCAGGTGAAGGCTCCCTTAGAGCTCTGCAGAGCCAGAGGGGCCTGTGGCTGGTTTGGGGAGGAGCTGCTTTTTCAATTCTGAGCAACATTCCTAAGCATCATGGAAAGGCTGTTGAAAGCAGCTGGGTATTCCTTCTCTTCAAGGCGTCCCATCTGCTCCAAGCCTAAAATCAGTTCATTGAACTAGAGTCTGTGTGGGAGTTAGTTCTTTCTGTGGTTTTGGTGTCTCCCCACTCCTGGGAACCCAGGCTCTGGGAGTTCAGGTTCCTGGGGAGCACCACTACCCCCCTGGTGGGACACAGAAGTGGTGCCGCTGGCAGGGACTGGCTCAGACCAAATGTGCTTCAGTTAGACACCACCAGGGTGGCTGATGGGGTTGCAAAGCCTCCCTGAGTCAGAGGCTTAGAGTAGCTAGTGAGCCCTTTCAGGTCGGTGACTGACTTCTTCTTGTGTTCCCAACTCCTACTGCTTAGCTGGCAGCTCACGAACACAGCGTGAATGTACTTTGGTGTGGTTGGTGTGGTGGCTTCTTGAGTCAGAAAGGCCTGGTTTAAAGTCCTGGCTCCTCTACTTGTTAGCCAAGTGACCTCTCCTAAACCTCAGTTTTCTTATCTGCAAATGGGCAATGAAGCTGCCTCAACAGATTACTATGGGTACCTTGTGAGGAGACAGATGAAGCATTTAGGCTGTGCCTGGCCCACGGGTGCCAACAAAGGATGGCTGGTTCTTATCGCCCCTTGTCTTACCCAAAGATGCCCACTGCTCTGCTTCTTGGGGGTGCTCATGAGCAGCCCTGTTAGCAGTACAGTGCGATAAGGCTCCCAGGGCTGAGTGTGTGGCCCTGGAGGGACAGCTGAGGGAACAGCCCTGACCCCTCATGCATTCATGTTTTCCTCCTGAACAAGCCCCGGGACTTACCCAAAGTCACGCACCTGCTCGTGGCAGGGAGGGGCCGAGAACTCCCATTCTCCTCAGGTCTGTGCTCCCTTTTCTGTTCCTCATTCAAGCTGTTTCAAAGCACAGGAGGAAATCTGCCTTTTCTGGCTTTAAACCTTATGTTTTGATCTCGCTTAGAATTTTTAAAGCAGCTTAAATATACTATCTCATTCTTTTTCAATGCAATTGTGAACTTACAAAATGAAATCTCTGTCTGAAGGACCTTACCCAGAGATGGAGAGTACTGCGCATATGCGCCCCATTGCTTCTACCACTCACAGACATGCGGGTTAATGATCGTGTCCCCCCTACACCCTCGGCTGAGCCACTTGGACTCCCACCACTCTGAGGCTGGCACAGAGAACGCACTCTCTTTGCCATCTGTTAGTTTGAAATCCTTGACTTGATGGTCAGGTTATAACTTTGTAAAAAGTGGATCCAGCAGTTCCATCATCTTGAACTTTTGCATTGGCTTCTCCACCGTCACCTGCTTTCTTCTTAAGCTCTGGTTGCTTCCCTGACAAACCCAGCTGAGCCAGCAGAGGGGCCATAACCGCCCAAGGAGCCCTCAGATGCAGACAGCAACAGCACCCTGGGAAAAAGGGAGGGCATCCAGCTGAGCATCCCGGCCCCCCAAATCTAGGGCTCGGGGTGATGGCTGGCTCGGGGCCGGGGGCAGAGAGCAGAAGCTGAGGCCCCTGGCCTCTGGGCCCTGACTCCACTTTGCTCTTCAGCCTCCAGCTGCTTCCTGAAGCTGGACAAAGAGAAGCAGAGCCTCCAGGGCACCATCCAGGGCTGCGGGATGCCTCCCTGGCCCTGCAGGAGAGCAGCCTCCAGCGCGGGGAGCTGGAGAAGGAGAACCAGCAGCTCAGCAAGCAGGTACCCGTGGTGGTGTCCGGAACCCTAGGGGCATGGACGTGGCCAGGTGGAGCACCCAGGGGTCGGTGGGCATGCACAGCTGGGGAAAGGCAGAGTCCAGTGCAGCCACCATTATGGGAGGGGACAGGAGTCCTCCTGGAGAGGCGTCACGAGGCAGCATGAGGTGTCCCTGCAGCAGTGAGAACCGCACCCGATGGAGCTCTGTGTGCCTCGCTGCCTTCATCTGTGAAATGGGTTAGCGATGTACCCCCCTAGTAGGTGTGGTGAGGATGGTGTGAGTCAGTGCAGGCAAAGGGTCCAGCTCGTGGTAAGTGCCTAAGGAAAGGAGAGCAGCGCCCTGTGGGAAGCACCGGGCAGGGCCAAATGCAGCCCAGGGTCACACAGCAGTAAGGTCACCCTCACAGCATCCCGCACCTAGAGCTCTGCAGCAGGTGCAGTTCCATGGGATCAGGTAGAGGGAGAATCTTGCCTGTGGCCTTGGCACCGCCCATTCTGGTCCTTTCCCTTCACTGAGCAAGGTGGGCTCCAGCCGCTGCCAGTCGCCCAGGGCTCTGGTCCGGAAGCCGAGCTGTGTCTTCTGTGGAGGAGGAGGTCCCCGGTGGGTCACCTTGGGCCTGGCCAGGAGGGCGCTGTCTCCAGAGACCTTCGCCAGTGCTGAAGCCAGCGGGCTGTGGCCATTGAGGGAGCGCGATGGGCCACCGCATTCCCTGGGTCCCCAGTGCACAGGGACACGTGGTTCAGGGCCATCTTCAAACGCGGCCGCTGTACCTGCCTCACATCCCTGGGCCCAGGGAGCCTCCGCGCTCCCAGGTCAGTCCAGACCATGACCAGCATGGAGACAGCCTGCCCCGCGAGCCTTCCTGGGAGCCATGGCCTTCAACCAGCGCTCTCCTCGGATCTTGCACACTCCGTCAGTACACTTGACACCAGGCGAGAGCGAGCGTGACTGACACTTATGTGGGCAACGGCTGGGAGCAGGAGGACATGAGCTTTGGAGAGTGCGCAGTGGTCGCTTCAGTGAGGACCCCTGGGCCTCTCCTGGGAGGGGCGATGCCAAGATGGGGGCTATGGCTGTGGAGGCGGATCCTACTCTCTTAGTGGGCTACCTAGACACTAAAGTGACCCAGGAGCTCCTTTCCCAGCCTTTGCACCAGGCTGGGCCAGTGATGCAGGTGAAAATTCCAACAGATAAGGATGGTAAACCAAAGCAGTTTGCATTTGTGAATTTCAACAGGAGTGTCTGTTCCTTAGGCCATGAATCTCCTTAATGTATAAAGCTTTTTGGAAGGCCCATCAACTTTCAGTTTAGATCAGGAAGCAGCCATGCCTCGCAGGAGGTTGTTTTGTCATATTCCCAGTATCATGTTGGAAATTCAAGCCCTGCCTCTCCATCTCCTAACAGACATGAAAGGACTGTGGATAACATGACTCCATCACCACAGGTCATTCAGAGATCTTTCTCTTCTCCAGAAAAATTTCAGAATCAAGCAGGGATGAACAACGTTTTGAGACAGAGGTCATATGCAGGAAATTGGGTTCTCCACATCTTGATCGATCAGGATTTTCCCCATCAGTTCAGTCACATAATCATAGTTATAAGGAGTCTCCAAGCTCCCAAATGGTGTCAAGATACACCATCATCACTGCGTAAAGCCAGGCAGAGCCCTCATCCCTCCCTAGTAGACAGACACTACAGCCGTGAGCAGCATTACAGAGGACACGGAGGTGATGACTTCTATGCAGACAGCAATCGCGATGGCTGGAGCCATGGCCATGATAGCAGAAGAGACAGCAGTAGAGCTGGGAAGTGGCATTCATCTCGGAGCTAACAAGTGTCCAAAGGACATTGTTTTCATAGAGTCATCCTAGGTCCTTTGGACTAAGTTGGTCTGGGAATGTGTTGTTCAAACTGTAGAGAGCAGTTTTTATAAGTTGCCACATCTATCTAATAATAGAGTAGTATGCAAATCATCACTCCGCTACACTCATAAGCCACGCCCACCATCCAATCTGAGTGAGTATGCAATTAAACTGAAAACATGGCGGCAGCCCCGCCCCCCAGCCTCTCCAGGTCTCTGGGAGTTGGAGAAGTCAGGCGCCAGCGCCTGAGGCTGGCTGCAGCCACAGAGACGAAGAAGCTGCCCACCCCACGATCCCAGGCTGCAGCCACCCAGAAGCCTCAGGTCCGCCTGCCCAACGTCCTGGGGAGAGGGGAAAAAACTGGCCCCAGCGCCTGAGGCTGGCTGCAGCCACGGAGACCAAGAAGGTGACGTCCCATGACCCCAGGCTGCAGCCAGCCTCAGAAGCCCGGGTCCGCCTGCCCAACACGTCCTGGGGAGACGGAAAACCGGGCCCCACACCTGAGCTGGCTGCAGCCACGGAGACCAAGAAGCTGCCTGCCCCGTGATCCAGGCCTCAGCCAGCTGGAGAAGCGGTTCACCCCACGTCCTGGGGGAGACAAGAAACCAGGTGCCAGTGCCTGAGGCTGGCTGCAGCCCGGGAGATGAAGAAGCCGCCTACCCTGTGATCCCGGGCTGCAGCCAGCAGCAGAAACCTCAGGTCCGCCTGCCCCACCTCCTGGGGGAGACTGAGAAACCCGGCCTCAGCGCCTGAGGCTGGCTGCGACCTGGAGATAAAGAAGCCGCCTGCCCCGTGATCCCAAGCCGCAGCCAGCTGGAGAAGCCGCCCTCCCCAAGTCCTGGGGAGACAAGAAACCGGGTGCCAGTACCTGAGGGTGGATGCGATCTGGGAGATGAAGAAGCCACTTGCCCTATTATCCCAGGCTACAGCCAGCTGAGAAGCTGCCCCACCCCATGTCCACCCGCCCCACGTCTGGTAGAGATGGAGAAACCGCACCATACCTGAGGCTGGCTGCAGCCCGGGAGATGGAGAAGCCGCCCACCCTGCGGTCCTGGGCACCATACCTGTGGCTGGCTGTGGCCTGGTAGACAGAGAAGCCGCCCACCCTGCGGTCCTGGGCATCAGTAACTGCGGCTGGCTGTGGCCTGGGAGCAGAGAAGCCGCCCACCCTGCAGCCCCCGGGCACCAGCACCTGCGGCTGGCTGTGGCCGGGGGAGACAGAAAAGCCGCCCACCCTGCAGTCCTGGGCCCCCAAACACCTGCGGCTGGCTGTGGCCTGGGAGACAGAGAAGCCACCCACCCTGCGGACCTGGGCACCAGTAACTGTGGCTGGCTGTGGCCGGGGAGACAGAGAAGCCGCTCACCCTGTGGTCCAGATGCCAACACATCAGCTGGCTACAGCGTGGTAGAGGGAGAATCCGCCCACCCTGCAGTCCCGGGCACCAGCACCTGTGGCTGGCTGTGGCCTGGGAGACAAAGAAGCCGCCCACCCTGCAGTCCTGGGTGCCAGCACTTGCAGCTGCAGCACAGGCGAAGCCCCCTGTCCACCATCCCCAAAGGGCTGCAGCCACCCCTCGGCGCCTATGACTGACCAGAGGGAGAGAACCTGGATCCTGGGTGCCTGTGGTCAGCTGGAGGAGGGAATCCTGGGTACCAGGTGTGGGCCGAGGCAGAGGTAGTTAGGGGCAATCAAGCCAGCAGGGGAGCAGTTAGGGACAATCAGGGTGGTAGGCAGAAGCAGTTAGGGGCAATCAGGCAGCAGGTGAGGGGGTTAGGAGCCAGCAGTTCTGAATTGGGGAAAGGGATGTCCAACTGCTGGTTATCCCATGAGGGGTCCCAGATTGGAAGGGTGCAGGCCAGGCTGAGGGACACACTCCCCGCTGCCCCCCCCCATGCACGAATTTCGTGCACCGGGGCCCCTAGTTTCTTTATAAAATATTTGAACATATAGCTATAGTCTAATACAGAAATGAGAAGACTTGTTCTTCAATTTTACTTTGATAGACCCTTTCACCTCAGGATTTCATGAAGAGGAAAGTGTTTTATGCAAAAGAAAGTTCCACGATTCCTAATCGTTTTAGAAATTGAGGAAGGCACATGTTATATGTATTTGGGTTTTATCATAAAGCAAATATTTTTTAAAGATCTATTATCTATTGTATTGCAAGAACCTACTTATTAGTGAATCACATTTTGTGTCTATAATAGAAAACATTCAAGTTGATAGTCTAAAATATACTAGTATTTTGTTAACAAATGAGAAAATGGAATTTCAATGATTGGTTTTAAATAACATTGGTGAAGTTTGGGATTAATCATTTGTTTAACTTTATGGAGAACCCTAAGTTCATTGACTTGCTTTGGGTTTTGCCCTAATTGGATATCCAGTGTAAACTTCACTTCTTATTTATTCTAAAAATATTAGAACTTCTATTAAATAATGAAATTATTTAAATACTCTAAAAAGTACTTTTTTAATTTAAAAATTCATGTTTGTAAAGTCTCCTTTTTAGGAAAACAAAAATGCAAATGCAGAGTCAGATAACACGACTTACCAGATATGTTTTTGGAAAAGGTTTTACACCCTTTAAATGTGCCCTATTACTCAAAATTTAAAAATTTACCAAATTTTAAGTGCCCCCGATGTGTACATTTTATTATAGGGATTGTACATGTTGTCTTTTTTTGAAACATTTGAAAGAAATAATCTTACACACTTACTG
>JAULJE010000464.1:0-10134 GCA_030846915.1 Cnephaeus nilssonii
CCCTTGGTGACATCATCACCTCCGCTTTCATGGCCTTAGCAGGCTTCTTTCAAAGACGCCAACTCATGGCCCTGAAGTAAAAATGTAACCAGTATCCAACTCGTCTATGTTCTTTGAGCACGATTTCCTTGTCGGGAAACAGTGCGTGACAGATATTAAGGCCCTTTATTCACGTATTCCTAGCGTTGAAAGCACTTTCTTAGATATTAACCTGGGTTATCATTGTGAATTTCCCGAGTTGGGGTCTCTCTCTTCCAGTGTCTCAAGCTCCTTCCTTGTGAATTCCAATTTGGTGAAACAGCGTTTATAACAAATATACCACACTTTAACCGTTATTACCACTTGAAAGGCTACCCTACCTTTCACAGCGCTTTGGTTACAGATTCTCAGTATTTCAAAATTCAGTAGACATGTTCGGGTTCGAAAACGTATTCCAGAGTTCTAGATCACTCTGACAAATCCCCCTGGTCCGTTGTTTTGAGCTCTGAGAGTTTTCTTTTTAACACGGGTGTCATACCGGCTTTTAAAGGCACGTTAAAACACCACTCGGATAAGCCGAAACCGGTTTGGCTCAGTGGATAGAGCGTCGGTCTGCGGACTGAAGGGTCCCGGGTTCGATTCCGGTCAAGGGCACGTCCATTGGTTGCGGGCACATCCCCGGCAGGGGTGTTTGCAGGAGAGGCAGCTGGTCGATATGTTTCCAGCTCTCTGTCCCTCTGCTTTCCTCTCTGTAAAAAGTCAATAAGATATATTCAAAAACAAACAAACACACACAAAATACACTACTTGGGACCCTAGCCCAACTATCATTTTGATTTCATAGTGTTCTCCATACTTTCATACTATTCTATAGCTCTACGAAAATGAGTTTTGCAGTGTTTCACCAAAACCTTTTCCTGAAAACGCCAACTCCTTTGGACGGGAAAAATAAATGTAAACAGGGGCCACACTCGGTTCTCAGCTGTTTGAACAACATTTCCCAGGACAAAATTGCGCTGTTCAGACATTCAGTCTATTGGAATATGAGTTCCTAGTGTGTGAAGCACATTTCTCAATATTTCCCTAGTCTGGAGTGGTAAATCCTCAGTGCTACACTCCAATTTGTCCAGTGAATGAAGCTCATTCGTTGTGAATAGCCAACGTTACTACACCGTGACCGTAACCCTGTCCATAACCCTCTGACCCCAACCCTAAACCTATGCCTAACCTGAGCCTGAACCCTACCCAGCCCGAACCCTTATCGTAACCCTAACCCTAGCCAGAACCCCAATTCTCTAACCCTAACACCACAACGAACCACGGTGACATCGTCACTCCCTGCTGGTCCCCTGGCCAAAGCATGATCACCTGGGATCAATTGAACCTGCCCACGTGGCCCCTCCCCCTTGGTGACATCATCACCTCCGCTTTCATGGCCTTAGCAGGCTTCTTTCAAAGACGCCAACTCATGGCCCTGAAGTATAAATGTAACCAGTATCCAACTCGGGTCTATGTTCTTTTGAGCACGATTTCCTTGTCAGGAAACAGTGCGTGACAGATATTAAGGCCCTTTATTCACGTATTCCTAGCGTTTTGAAGCACTTTCTTAGATATTAACCTGGGTTATCATTGTGAATTTCCCGAGTTGGGGTCTCTCTCTTCCAGTGTCTCAAGCTCCTTCCTTGTGAATTCCAATTTGGTGAAACAGCGTTTATAACAAATATACCAGCACTTTAACCGTTATTACCACTTGAAAGGCTACCCTAACCTTTCACAGCGCTTTGGTTACAGATTCTCAGTATTTCAAAATTCAGTAGACATGTTCGGGTTCGAAAACGTATTCCAGGAGTTCTAGAGTCACTCTGACAAATCCCCCTGGTCCGTTGTTTTGAGCTCTGAGAGTTTTCTTTTTAACACGGGTGTCATACCGGCTTTTTAAAGGCACGTTAAAACACCACTCGGATAAGCCGAAACCGTTTGGCTCAGTGGATAGAGCGTCGGTCTGCGGACTGAAGGGTCCCGGGTTCGATTCCGGTCAAGGGCACGTCCATTGGTTGCGGGCACATCCCCGGCAGGGGGTGTTTGCAGGAGGAGGCAGCTGGTCGATATGTTTCCAGCTCTCTGTCCCTCTGCTTTCCTCTCTGTAAAAAGTCAATAAGATATATTCAAAAACAAACAAACACACACAAAATACACTACTTGGGACCCTAGCCCAACTATCATTTTGATTTCATAGTGTTCTCCATACTTTCATACTATTCTATAGCTCTACGAAAATGAGTTTTGCAGTGTTTCACCAAAACCTTTTCCTGAAAACGCCAACTCCTTTGGACGGGAAAAATAAATGTAAACAGTGCCACACTCGGTTCTCAGCTGTTTGAACAACATTTCCCAGGGACAAAATTGCGCTGTTCAGACATTCAGTCTATTGGAATATGAGTTCCTAGTGTGTGAAGCACATTTCTCAATATTTCCCTAGTCTGGAGTGGTAAATCCTCAGTGCTACACTCCAATTTGTCCAGTGAATGAAGCTCATTCGTTGTGAATAGCCAACGTTACTACACCGTGACCGTAACCCTGTCCATAACCCTCTGACCCCAACCCTAAACCTATGCCTAACCTGAGCCTGAACCCTACCCAGCCCGAACCCTTATCGTAACCCTAACCCTAGCCAGAACCCCAATTCTCTAACCCTAACACCACAACGAACCACGGTGACATCGTCACTCCCTGCTGGTCCCCTGGCCAAAGCATGATCACCTGGGATCAATTGAACCTGCCCACGTGGCCCCTCCCCCCTTGGTGACATCATCACCTCCGCTTTCATGGCCTTAGCAGGCTTCTTTCAAAGACGCCAACTCATGGCCCTGAAGTATAAATGTAACCACATTTTTAGAATTCCTTGTAAAAAGTGGTCGAATTTGGCCCTTTATTTTTAATTTTCCCCTTTGAACATTTTTAAAAATTTTTTTTTTAAAATTCCCCATTGGGCTCCTCTTCCTTCCCAAACCCTTTTGTAAAATTTAATTTTAAACAGGTTTTCTTCCAAAACTTTTCCGGTTTACATTTTAAAACCCCTTTTCAGGTTTGGTTCGATTTAGTTTTCTTTAACAGGGTGAAAAAGTTTTTAAAAAAGTTTAACACTCTACAAATCCCCTTTTGGCCTTGTTTTTCCCTTTTGGGTTTTTTTTTAAAACCGGGGCAACCGGTTTTTTGGCCTTCCCACTCCCGGGGGGGTTTGGAGGAAAGGCGGGGGCTGGGGCCCGGGTTTTTTTTGGGGGTATTTTCCCCAACCCCCAAAATTTTTTAAGGGGGGGAATTTTTCCCCTTCAAATTCTTTCTTCGAAAAAGTCGTAAAAAATTAAAAAAAAAAAAACCAAAAAAAATAAAACACCCCTATCTTTGTTTAAAATTTTTTCCTAAAACTCTTAAAACTTTTAAAAAGATTTTTAGTGTTTAAAAAAATTTTCCCAAAAATCCTTTTTGGGGGGTTTAAAGCTTCCACACTCTTTTCCGGTTTTCCATTTTTTGGAAAAAATTCCTTTGACCAACTTTTAATTGGCCAAATTTGAACCAACCAAAATTTTTTCCAGCCCGGGGAAAAAAAACTACCCCCCAAACCCCCTTAACTAAAAGAAAGCAACGTTACTCCCTGCCGCCCTAAACCCCCCACCCCAACCCTAAACCTTCCAAATGGCCCCCCCTCCCCCCCCCCTTTCTCCCTAAATCGAACCCCCAATCCTCCCAAAAAAGAACCCCGGGGACATCGTAGCCCCCTTGGCCCCTCCCAAAAAAAATGGGAAAATTGCCTGATCCCCCCCCTTTTGGGGCTCCCCCTTTTTTTTTGGTTACATTTATTCAAAAGGGGCCCCCCCTGGTTAAATTCCGTATCCAATGGGCAAGTTTTTAAAAATTTCCGCAAACCTTTTACAATAAAGGCCCCCCTTTTTTACACCCGGTAAGATTTCTTAGTATTAAAATGGGGCATTTTTTTCCCAAATTGGGTCTTTTCCGGGGAACCCTTCCTTGTTGGTCAATTTTAAAAAGGTTTTTAAAATTTTTCCCCTTTAACCTTTTTCCCCAAAGCCCCAAAACCTTTGCCTTTTGGGTTTTTCTTTTTTAAAAAACGTGAAGTTCCGGGGCGTTTTAGGGTTTAAAAATTTGCAAATCCCCCGGTTTTTTTTTGAGGAGATTTTTTTTTAAAGGGGGGGGGCCTCCGGGTTTTTTTAAAGGGAGTTAAAAAACCAAACCAAACCTTTCTCGGGAAAACTCCCCGGGGAAAGGGGCCCTTTTTTTTTCAACACGATTGGTTGCGGCCACCCCCAATTTCGGAAGGGAACCCCCAAAAATTTTAGGGCCCCCCCCTTTTTCCCTTTTAAAAAATAAGAAAAAATTAAAAAAAAAAACACAAAATAACCCATTGGGAAACCCCCCCCAATATTTTTTTTTTTTCCATCTTTAAAAATTTGTTCGAAAAAGAGTTTTGGGGTTTAAAACCCAAAAACCTTTTTTTAAAACGCCAAAACCCCTTGGGGGGAAAAAAAAAAAAAACCCCCCGGTTTTCCCTTTTTAACAACTTTAGGAAAAATTCCCGCAGACATTCTTTTAATTTTCCAGGGGGGCCATTTTTTCTATTTTCCCCCGGGTGGAAATCCTGGCTAAACCCATTTTTTTCCTTTTGGCTCATTTTTTTGTGAACTTTTAACTTTTCCCAACCCCTTTTCCCCCAAAATAAAATATCCAACCCGGCCAACCCCCAAAACCCCAACCCCTTTCGAACCCTAAATAAAAACCCCAAAACCTAACCCCCCCCAAAAAAAGTTACTGTATCCTTTCCCCCCCCGGGGGTTCCCGGCAAGCCCCCCCCGTGGCCCCCCCCGGGGGAACACAAACCCCCTTTTTGCCTTACCGTTTCCAAAAGAAAACCCCCAATTAAGTTTTTTTTTTTTTTTTTTTTTTTTTTTTTTTTTTTTTTTTTTTTTTTTTTTTTTTTTTTTTTTTTTTTTTTTTTTTTTTTTTTTTTTTTTTTTTTTTTTTTTTTTTTTTTTTTTTTTTTTTTTTTTTTTTTTTTTTTTTTTTTTTTTTTTTTTTTTTTTTTTTTTTTTTTTTTTTTTTTTTTTTTTTTTTTTTTTTTTTTTTTTTTTTTTTTTTTTTTTTTTTTTTTTTTTTTTTTTTTTTTTTTTTTTTTTTTTTTTTTTTTTTTTTTTTTTTTTTTTTTTTTTTTTTTTTTTTTTTTTTTTTTTTTTTTTTTTTTTTTTTTTTTTTTTTGGTTACAGATTCTCAGTAAATTTCAAAAATTTAGTAGACATGTTCGGGTTCGAAAAACGTATTCCAGGAGTTCTAGAGTCACTCTGACAAATCCCCCCGGTCCGTTGTTTTGAGCTCTGAGAGTTTTCCCTTTTTAACACGGGTGTCATTTCCGGCTTTTTTTAAAGGCACGTTAAAACACCACTCGGAAAAAGCCAAACCGGTTTGGCTCAGTGTATAGAGCGTCGTCTGCGGACTGAAGGGTCCCGGGTTCGATTCCGGTCAAGGGCACGTCCATTGGTTGCGGGCACATCCCCGGCAGGGGGTGTTTGGGAGGAGGAGGCAGCTGGGCCGATATGTTTCCAGCTCTCTGTCCCTCTGCTTTCCTCTCTTAAAAGTCAATAAGATATATTCAAAAACAAACAAACACACACAAAATACACTACTTGGGACCCTAGCCCAACTAAACATTTGATTTCATTGTGTTCTCCATACTTTCATACTATTCTAAAAGCTCTACGAAAATGATTTTGCAGTGTTTCACCAAAACCTTTTCCTGAAAACGCCAACTCCTTTGGACGGGAAAAATAAATGTAAACAGTGCCACACTCGGTTCTCAGCTGTTTGAACAACATTTCCCAGGGACAAAAATTTGCGCTGTTCAGACATTCAGTCTATTGGGAAAATGAGTTCCTAGTGTGTGAAGCACATTTCTCAATATTTCCCTAGTCTGGGGTGGTAAATCCTCAGTGCACACCCAATTTGTCCAGTGAATGAAGCTCATTCGTTGTGAATAGCCAACGTTACTACACCGTGACCGTAACCCTGTCCATAACCCTCTGAACCCAACCCTAAACCCAAAGCCTAACCTGAGCCTGAACCCTACCCACCCGAACCCTTATCGTAACCCTAACCCTAGCCAGAACCCCCCAAATTTTCTAACCCTAACACCACAAAGGAACCACGGTGACATCGTCACTCCCGCTGGTCCCCTTGGGCCCAAAACATGATCACCTGGGATCAATTGAAACCTGCCCACGTGGCCCCTCCCCCCCTTTGGGGACATCATCACCTCCGCTTTCATGGCCTTAGCAGGCTTCTTCAAGACGCCAACTCATGGCCCTGAAGTATAAATGTAACCAGTATCCAACTCGGGTCTTGTTCTTTGAGCACGATTTCCTTGTCAGGAAACAGTGCGTGACAGATAATTTAAACCCTTTCTTCACGTATTCCCCACGTTGAAGCACTTTCTTTGATATTAAACCCGGGTTAAAACCATTTGAAATTTTCCCCGGGTTTGGGGGCCCCTCCTTCCAGTGGGCTCAAGCTTTCCCTTTCCCTTTTGAATTCCAATTTTGGGAAACAGCTTTATAACAAATATACCAGCACTTTAACCGTTATTAAACCCCTTAAAAGGCAAACCCAAAACCCTTTTAACCGTTTTGAAAGGCTACCCTACCTTCACAGCGCTTGTTACAGATCTCAGTATTCAAAATTCGTGACATGTTCGGTTCGAAAACTATTCCAGGTTCAAGTCACTGACAAATCCCCTGGTCTTGTTTTGACTTGAGAGTTTTCTTTTTAACACGGTGTCATACCGTTTAAAGGACGTAAAACACCACTCGATAGCCAACCGGTTGCTCTGATAGAGCGTCGTCGCGGACTGAAGGTCCCGGTTCGATTCGGTAAGGCACGCATTGTTGCGCCACCCCGCAGGGGGGTTTCGAGAGGCAGTGGCGAATGTTTCCAGCTCTCTGTCCCTCTTTCTCCTGTAAATCATAGATTATTCAAAAACAAACAAACAACAAACACTCTTGACCTACCCAACTCATTTGATTCTTGGTTCCCAACTTTCATACATTCTACTTCGAAAATGATTGCAGTGTTTCACCAAACCTTTCTGAAAACCCAACCTTGCGGGAAAAATAAATGTAAACAGCCACACCGTCTCAGCGTTGAACAAATTCCCGGGAAAATGCGCGTTCAGACATTCATCTATTGGAAAGGGTCCTTGTGTGAAGCACATTCCAATATTTCCTATCTGGATGTAATCCTCATGCACACTCCAATTGTCCAGAATAAGCTCATCGTTTGAATAGCCAACGTATACACCGTGACCGTAACCCTTCCATAACCGACCCAACCCAAACTTCTAACCTGAGCTGAACCCTACCCAGCCGAACCTTCTAACCCTAACCCAGAGAACCCCATTCTCTAACCCTAACACCACATGAACCAGGACATCGTCACTCCCTCTGCCCCGGCCAAAGCTGATCACCTGATCAATTGAACCTGCCACGTGGCCCCTCCCCTTTGACACATCACCTCCGCTTTCAGCCAGCAGGCTTCTTCAAAGACCCAATCATGCCTGAGTATAAATGTAACAGTATCCACTGGTCTATGTCTTTGAGCCGATTCCTGTCAGGAAACAGTGCGGACAGAATTAAGGCCTTTATCACTATTCCTAGCTTTGAAGCACTTCTTAATTAACCTGTTATCATTGTGAATTTCCGAGTGGGGTCTCTCTCTCATGTCTCACTCTTCCTTGATTCCATTGGTGAACAGCGTTTATAACAAATATACCAGCCTTACCCTAAAACCCTCCTTTCACAGCGTTTGGTACAGTTCTCATATTCAAATTCAGTAGACATTTGGGTCGAAAACGTATTCCGAGTTCTAGAGTCCTCTGACAAATCCCCGGTCCTTGTTTTGAGCTCTGAAGTTTTCTTTTAACACGGGTGTCAACCGCTTTTAAAGGCACTTAAAACACCATCGGTAAGCCGTTGAGTGGAGAGCGTCGTCTGCGACTGAAGGGTCCCGGTTGATCGGTCAGGCAGTCCATTGGTTCGGCACATCCCGCGGGTGTTTGCAGGAGAAAAAAAAAAAAAAAAAAAAAAAAAAAAAAAAAAAAAAAAAAAAAAAAAAAAAAAAAAAAAAAAAAAAAAAAAAAAAAAAAAAAAAAAAAAAAAAAAAAAAAAAAAAAAAAAAAAAAAAAAAAAAAAAAAAAAAAAAAAAAAAAAAAAACACCACTCGGATAAGCCGAAACCGGTTTGGCTCAGTGATTTGAGCGTCGGTCTGCGGACGAAGGGTCCCGGGTTCGATTCCGGTCAAGGGCACTCCATTGGTTGCGGCACATCCCCGGCAGGGTGTTTTGCAGGAGGAGGCAGCTGGCCCATATGTTTCCAGCTCTCTGTCCCTCTGCTTTCCTCTCTGTAAAAAGTCATAAGATATATTCAAAAACAAACAAACACACACAAAATACACTACTTGGGACCCTAGCCCAACTATCATTTCGATTTCATAGTGTTTTTCCATACTTTCATACTATTCTATAGCTCTACGAAAATGAGTTTTGCAGTGTTTCACCAAAACCTTTTCCTGAAAACGCCAACTCCTTTGGACGGAAAAATAAATGTAAACAGTGCCACACTCGGTTCTCAGCTGTTTTTAACAACATTTCCCAGGGACAAAATTGCGCTGTTCAGACATTCAGTCTATTGGAATATGAGTTCCTAGTGTGTGAAGCACATTTCTCAATATTTCCCTAGTCTGGAGTGGTAAATCCTCAGTGCTACACTCCAAATTTTTTGTCCAGTAAAATGAAGCTCTTTCCCGTTGTGAATAGCCAACGTTACTAAAACCCGTGACCGAAAACCCCTGCCATAACCCTCGACCCCAACCCAAAAACCCTATGCCAAACCCGGACCCCTGAACCCCCCCACCCCCCGAACCCTTATCGTAACCCTAACCCTAGCCAAACCCCAAAATTCTCAAAACCCTAACACCACAAAGGAACCACGGTACATCGTCACCCCCCCTGCGGGTCCCCTGGCCAAAGCTTTATCACCTGGGATCAATTAAACCCCTCCCCCCGGGCCCCCCCTCCCCCCTTTGGTGACATCATCCCCCTCCGTTTTTCCAGGGCCCTTTAACCCGGTTTCCTTTCAAAGAGGGCCCAACTCTTTCCCCCTTAAGTATAAATGAAACCCCAGTACCCAAACCCTTCGGGCCCTATGGTTTTTTGAGCACGATTTCCTTGTCAGGAAACATTGCGTGACAGAAAAAATTAAAGGGGCCCTTTTTATTTCCACGTTTTCCAGCGTTTAAAAGCACTTTCTTAGAAAATTAACCGGGGTTTAAACCATTGTGAATTTCCCGAGTTTGGGGTTTCCCCTCTTCCATTTCCCAAAAGTTTCCTTCCTTGTGAATTCCAATTTGGTGAAACAGCGTTTATTTAAAAAATATAAACCCCACTTTAAAACCCTTATTACCACTTTTTAAAGGCCCCCAAACCCCACCTTTCACAAACGCTTTGGTTACAGATTCCAGAAATTTCAAAATTCAGTTTTTCATGTTCGGGGTTTTTGAAAACGTATTTTCCAAAGGGGTTCTAGATTCCCCTCTGGGGCAAATTCCCCCCCTGGTTTTCCCTTGTTTTGAGCCCCCCTGGAGGGGTTTTTCCCTTTTTTAAAAAAGGGGGGTCATAAACCCGGGTTTTTAAAGGCACGTTAAAAAAAACCCCCTCGGAAAGCCGAAACCCCTTTTTTTTCAGTGGATAGAGCGTGGTCCCGCGGACTGAAAAGGGGCCCCCGGGGGCGATTTTTCCGGGCAAAAAAACAAAAAGTCCATTGGTTGCGGGCAAACCCTCCCCGGGAGGGGGGGGGTTTTTCCCGGGGGAGGGCAGCTGGCCGATATTTTTTCCAGCTCCTGTCCCTCTGCCCCTTTCCCCCTCTGGGAAAAAGTCAAAAAGATTATAAAAAAAAAAAACAAAAAAACAACCCCAAAAAATAACAAAAATAAATTTTTGGGACCCCCCGCCCAACAAACCCCTTTTTATTTTTATAGTGTTCTCCATACTTTCATAAATATTCTAAAAGCTCTAAAAAGAAAAGATTTTTTTTCAGTGTT
>JAULJE010000465.1:0-10129 GCA_030846915.1 Cnephaeus nilssonii
TGTGCTTGTTTCAGATATTCAGTCTACTGGAATAATATTCCTATTGTGTGAAGCACTTTTTCTAAATATTTCCCTAGTCTGGAGTCGAAAAGTTCTGAGTGCTAACACACCAAATTGTCGAGTGATTGAAGCTCATTCATTGTGAATAGCCAACATTACTACACTGTGACCCGACAGCCTGCCCCTAAACCCTAACCCAAACCCAAAACCTAGCCCACACCTGAGCCTGAACCTCCCTAGCCCAAAACCCTTTTTAAATCCTAACCCTAACCAGAACAAGCCCCCAATTCTCTAACCCTAATACCAGAACTAATCTCGATGACGTCATCACCCCCAGCGGGGCCCCCCTGGCCAAATCATTATCACCTGGGATCAATTAAGCTGCCCACGTGGCCCCTCCCCCTTGGTGACGTCATCACATCCGGTTTAATGGCCTAACCAGGCTTCTTTCAAAATCGCCAACTCATTTGTCCCGGAATAATAAATGAAACCCAGTATCCAACTCGGTTCTATGTTCTTTAAAACACGATTTCCTTCTCAGGAAACAATGTGTTACAGATTTTAAAGGGCCCCTTTATTCACGTATTCCTAATGTTTGAAGCACTTTCTTAGATATTTAACCTAGGTTATCATTGTGAATTTCCCGAGTTGGAGTCTCTCTCTTCCAGTGTCTCAAGCTTTTTCATTGTGAATTCTAATTTGGTAAAACAACCTTTTATAAAATATACCAGCACTTTCAACATTATTAACCACTGACAGTCTATCTTACCTTTCACAGCGCTTTGGATACAAATTCTCAGTATTTCAAAATTCAGTAGAGATTTTCCCGGTTTCTAAAAAGTATTCAGGAGTTCCAGAGACACACTGCCATTCCCCTGGTCTGTTGTTTTGAAAATGAGACTTTTCATTTTAACAGGGGTGCCCTACCGGTTTTTTAAAAGGGCACAGAAAAACATTACTTGGAACCCTAGCCTAACTAACATTTTATTTCAAAAGTGTTCGCAATACTTTCATACTGTTCGATAGCTCTAAGAAAATGAGTTTTTCAGTGTTTCAACAAAACCTTTTCCAAAAAACGCCAACTCCTTTTGACGGGAAAAATAATGTTTAAAAAGTGTCACACTTGCTTCTCACCTGTTTGAACAAGATTTCCCAGTGACAAAATGTTCTGTTCAATATTCATCTATTGGAATATGTATTCCTATTGTGTGAAGCACATTTCTAATATTCCCTAGTCTGGAGTCGTAAGTACTGAGTGCTACACACCAAATTGTCCAGTGATTGAAGCTCATTCATTGTGAATAGCCAACATTACTACACCCGTGACCTTAAACCCTGTCCCTAACCCTCTAACCCAAACCCGAAACCCAGCCCAACCTGAGCCTGAAACCCTACCTAGCCCAAAACCTTAAACCTAACCCAACCATGAACAGAGCCCAATTCTCTAACCCCGAATACCAGAACTAATCTCGATGACTCATCACTCCCAGCTGGGCCCCTGGCCAAATCATTATCACCTGGGATCAATTAAGCCTGCCCACGTGGCCCCTCCCCCTTGGTGACGTCATCACATCCAGTTAATGGCCTAACCAGGGTTCTTTCAAAATGGCCAACTCATTGTCCCAGAATAATAAATGTAACCAGTACCAACTCGGTCTATGTTTCTTTGAACACGATTTCCTTGTCAGGAAACAATGTGTTACAGATATTAAGGCCCTTTATTCACGTATTCCAGTGTTTGAAGACTTTCTTAGATATTAACCTAGGTTATCATCGTGAATTTTTCCGAGTTGGAGTCTCTCTCTTCCCGTGTCTCAAGCTTTTTCAATTTTGAATTCTAATTTGGTAAAACAACCTTTTTTACAAATATCCCAGCACTTTCAACATTTATTACCACGTGACAGTCTATCCTACCTTTCACAGCGTTTTGGATACAAATTCTCAGAAATTTCAAAATTCAGTAGAGATGTTCGGGTTCTAAAACGTATTCCAGGAGTTCTAGAGACACTCTGCCATTCCCCTGGTCTGTTGTTTTTAGCAATAAGACTTTCATTTGAACACGGGTGTCATACCGGCTTTTAAAGGCACAGTAAAACATTACTTGGAACCCTAGCCCCAACTAACATTTTTATTTCATAGTGTTCTCAATACTTTCATACTGTTCGATACTCTAGGAAAATAGTTTTTCAGTGTTTCACCAAAAACCTTTTCCCAAAACGCCAACTCCTTTTGACGGGAAAAATAAATGTAAACAGTGTCACACTCGGTTCTCACTGTTTGAACAAGATTTCCCAGTGACAAATTGTGCTGTTCAGATATTCAGTTGTACTGGAATATATATTCCTATTGTGTGAAGCACATTTCTAAATATTTCCCTAGTCTGGGTCGTAAGTTCTGAGTGCTACACACCAAATTGTCCAGTGATTGAAGTCATTCATTGTGAATAGCCACATTACTACACCTGTGACCGTCACCCTTTTCCTAACCCTCTAACCCAAACCCTAAACCTAGCCCACACCTGAGCCTGAACCCTACCTAGCCCAAAACCTTATCCTAACCCTAACCATGAACAGAGCCCCAATTCTTTTACCCTAATACCAGAACTAATCTCGATGACGTCATCACCCCAGCTGGTCCCCTGCCAAATCATTATCACCTGGGATCAATTAAGCCTGCCCACGTGGCCCCCCCCCTTGGGGTGACTCATCACATCCGTTTTAATGGCCAAACCAGGCTTCTTTCAAAATCGCCAACTCATTGTCCCGAATAATAAATGTAACCAGTATCCAACTCGGTTCTATGTTCTTTGAACACGATTTCCTTGTCAGGAAACAATGTGTTACAGATATTAAGGCCTTTATTCACGTATTCCTAGTGTTTGAAGCACTTTCTTAGATATTAACCTAGTTATAAACGTGAATTTCCCGAGTAGGAGTCTCCCCTCTTCCAGTGTCTCAAGCTTTTTCATTGTGAATTCTAATTTGGTAAAACAACCTTTTTTACAAATATACAGCACTTTCAACATTATACCACTTGACAGTCTATCCTACCTTACACACGCTTTTGGGTACAAATTCTCAGTATTTCAAAATTCAGTAGAGATGTTCGGGTTTTTAAAACGTATTCCAGGAGTTCTAGAGACAACTGCCATTCCCCTGGGCTGTTGTTTTGAGCAATGAGACTTTCATTTTAACACGGGTGTCATACCGGCTTTTTAAAGGAACAGTAAAACATTACTTGGAACCCTAGCCTAACTAACATTTTTATTTCATAGTGTTCTCAATACTTTCATACTGTTCGATAGCTCTAGGAAAAAATGTTTTTCAGTGTTTCACCCAAAAACCCTTTTTCCCCCAAAAAGCCAACTCCTTTTTTACGGGAAAAATAAATGTAAACAGTGGGCCCCAAAACCCCTTCTCCGCTGTTTTTAACAAGATTTCCCCGTGACAAAATTGTGCGTTCAGATATTCAGTCTAATTGGAATAATATTTTCCCCATTGTGTGAAGCAAAATTTTTCCCAAATATTTCCCTAGTCCGGAGTCGTAAGTTTTGAGTGCTAAAAACCCAAATTGTCCAGTGATTGAAGTTTATTCATTGTGAATAGCCAACAATTTCACCACTGTGACCCTAACCCGTCCCCAAACCCCCAAAACCCCAAAACCCCCAAAACCCAGCCCCACCTGACCTGAACCCCACCTACCCCAAAAAACCTTTCCTAACCCTAACCATGAAAAAAGCCCCAATTCTCTAACCCTAATACCAGAACTAATCTCGATACGTCATCACTCCCAGCTGGTCCCCTGGCCAAATCATTATCACCGGGGTAAAATTTAAACCTGCCCACGTGGCCCCTCCCCCCCCCGGTGACGCAACACATCCCCTTTTTAAAGGCCTAACCCGGTTCTTTTTAAAATCGCCAATCATTGTCCCCGGGAAAAATAAATTTTAACCAGTATCCAACTCGGTTTTTAAAGTTTTTTTGGGGAAAAAGATTTTCCTTGTCAGGAAACAATGGTTTTCCGATATTAAGGGGTACTTTTTTTCAAAGTATTCCTAGTGTTTGAAGCACTTTCTTTGATATTAACCTAGGTTTTTCATTTTTTAATTTTTCCCCAGTTGGAGTCTCTCTCTTCCAGTGCCTCAACTTTTTTATTGGAATTCTAATTTGGTAAAAAACCTTTTTTACAAATAACCAGCACTTTCAAAAAATTTTTACCCTTTTGGGCAGCTATTCTAAACCTTTCACAGGGGCCCCCTTTTCATACAAATTCTCAATATTTCAAAAAATTTAGTAGAATGTTCGGGTTCTAAAACGTTTTTCCCGGAGTTCTAGAGACCTCTGCCCTTCCCCTGGTCTGTTTTTTTTGACAATGAGACTTTTCATTTTAACACGGGTGTCAAACCGGCTTTTTAAAGGGACATAAAAAAATTACGGAACCCCAGCCAAAAAAACATTTTTATTTCATAGTTTCTCAATATTTTTACACTGTTCGATAGCTCAGGAAAATGAATTTTTCCCGTGTTTCAAAACCCAAAAACCCTTTTTCCCCAAAACGCCACCTCCTTTTGAACCCGGGGAAAAAAAAATTTTAAAAAAGTGTCACACTCGCTTCTCAGCTGTTTAAAAAAGATTTCCCAGTGACAAAATTTTGCTGTTCAGATATTCAGTCTATTTGAATATGTATTCCTATTGTGTGAAGCACATTTCAAAAAATTTCCCTATCCCGGAGTCGTTTAAAATTTTTGAGGGGCTACACACCAAAATTTTCCCGTGAATTTAAAACTCATTCATTGTGGGAAAAAGCCAACATTACTACACGGGGACCATTTAAACCCGTCCCTAACCCCCCTTTTAAACCCCAAACCCCCAAACCTAGCCCACCCCTGAGCCTGGGCCCCCCCCTAGCCCAAAATCTTATCCAACCCTAACCTTTAACAAGGGCCCCAAACCCCTTTAAACCCCAATACCAGAAAAAAAAACTCGATGATCATCACTCCCAGCTGGTCCCCCGGGGAAAAAAAAATTTTCACCTGGGATCAATTAAGCTGCCCACGTGGCCCCCCTCCCCCTTGGGGACGTCATCACATCCGGTTTTAAAGGCCAACCAGGGTTCTTTTAAAAAACGCCAACTCATTGGCCCCCGGAAAAAAAAAATGTTTAAACCCTTTTCCAACCGCTTCATTTCCCTTTTAACAAAAATTTCCTTGTCAGGAAACAATGTGTTTAAACCCAAATTAAAGGCCCTTTTTTTCACGTATTTCCCATGGTTTTAAGCACTTTTTTTAGATATTAAACCTAGGTTATCATTTTGAATTTCCCGAGTTGGAGTTTTTTCTCTTCCAGTTCCCCAAGCTTTTTTTTATTTTGAATTCTAAAATTTTGGTTTAAAAAACCTTTTTTTCAAATATACCACACTTTCAACATTAAATTTCCCCTTGACAGTCTATCCTTTCCTTTCACAGCGCTTTGGATACAAATTCCCCCGTATTTCAAAATTTTAGTAGAGGTTTTGGGTTCTAAAACGTATTCCAGGATTCTAGAGACACTCCCCGCCATTCCCCTGGGCTGTTGGTTTTTTAAACAATTTAGACTTTTTAATTTTTAAAAGGGGGGGTCATTTCCGGCTTTTTAAAGGCACAGTAAAACATTACTTTGGGAAACCCCACCTAACTAAAAATTTTTATTTCATAGTGTTCTCAATAATTTTTTATACTGTTCGATAGCCCCTAGGAAAATGAGTTTTTCAGTGTTTTCCCCAAAACCTTTTCCCGAAAAAAGCCAACTCCTTTTTGACGGGGGAAAAAAAAATTTTTAAAAGTGGGCCCCCCTCGTTTTTCCGCTTTTTTGAAAAAAGATTTCCCCAAAGACAAAAATTTTGCTGTTTAGATAATTTATCTATTGGGGAAAATGTATTTTCCATTGTGTGAAGCACATTTTTAAATATTTTTCCCCAGTCTGGAGTCGTAAGTTTTGAGTGCTACAAAACCCCCAAAATTTTCCAGTGATTGAAGCCCAATTTATTGTGAATAGCCAACATTACTACACTGTGACCCTAAGGCCCCGTCCCTAACCCCCCTAAAAACCCCAAAACCCCAAACCTAGCCCACACCCCGAGCCTGAACCCCACCTAGCCCAAAACCTTAAACCCAACCCTAACCCCTGAACAGAAACCACAATTCCCCTTTAAACCCCAATACCAAACTAATCTCATAAAGTCATCACCCCACTGGTCCCCTGGCCCCAAAACATTATCACCTGGGATCAATTAAGCCTGCCCACGTTTGGGCCCCCCCCCCTTGGTGACGTCATCACATCCCCTTTTAAAGGCCTAAAACCCGGCTTTTCAAAATCGCCAACTCATTGTCCCCCAATAATAAATGTAAAAACCCCCATCCAACCGGTTTTTTATGTTCTTTGAACACGAAATTTTTTTGTCAGGAAACAATGTGTTACCCCATATTAAGGGCCCCTTTTTTCACCCTATTCCTAGTGTTTTTAACACTTTCTTTGATATTTAAACCCAGGTTATCTTGTGAATTTCCCCAGTTGGAGTCTCTCTCTTCCAGGCCCCAAAACTTTTTCATTGTGAATTTTAATTTGGTAAAAAAAACCTTTTTTACAAATATACCAGCACTTTCAAAATTATTAACCCCCTTTTACAGTCTATTTACCTTTCACCGCGCTTTTTATACAAATTCTCAGTATTCAAAAATTTAGTTGAGATGTTCGGGGTTTTAAAACATTCCAAGGGGTTCTAGAGACACCCCGCCTTCCCCCGGTCTGTTGTTTTGAGCAAAGAGCTTTTCATTTTTTAAAAAGGGGGCAAACCGGGTTTTTAAAAACACAGTAAAACAATTTCTTGGAACCCTAGCCAAATAAAATTTTTTTTTTATATGTTCTCAAAATTTCCCCCGTTCGAAAATTTTGGAAAAAGAGTTTTTCATTTTTCCCCAAAACCCTTTTTTTTCCCCAAAAAGCCAAATCCTTTTTACCCGGGGAAAAAAAATGTAAAAAGTGCACACTCGTTTTCACTGTTTTTAACAAATTTCCCCCCGTGAAAAAAGGTTTTGTTCAAAATATTCAGTTTTTGGGTAAAAAATTTCCCATTTTGTGAAACACATTTTAAAAATTTTTCCCCGTTGGAGTCGTAAATTCGGGGTGCTACCCCAAAAATTTTCAGTGATTGAAACCCTTCATTTTGAATACCAAATTAAAATAACTGTGACCTAAACCCCCCCCCCAAAAACCCCTAACGCCAAAACCCCAAAAACCCCCCCCAAAACCCCGAGCCCAACCCCCCCCCCCCCCAAAATTTTTTCCCAACCCCAAAAACCCGAAAAAGCCCCCAAAATTTTAACCCAAACCCAAATAATCGAATGAAAATTTCCCCCCCAGTGGGCCCCGGGGGGAAAAAAATTTTCACCGGGGTCAATTTTAAACCCCCCCCCCACGTGGCCCCCCCCCCCCCCTTGGGTTACGTTCACCCCCGGTTTAAAAGGCCCAACCCGGCTTCTTTTAAAATGCCCAATCATTGTTCCCCCGGGAAAAAAAAATGTAACCCGTATCCAACCCGGTTTTATGTTTTTTAAAAAAACGATTTCCTTGCAAGGGAAAAAAAATGGGGGTTTTTCAAAATTAAGGGGGGTTTTTTCATATTTAGTGTTTGAAGACTTTTTTTTGATATTTTTAAAGGTTTCATTGTGAAAATTTCCCCAGTTGGAGTTCTCTCTTCCCTGCCCAACTTTTTTATTGTAATTTAAAAATTTGGGGAAAAAAAAACCTTTTTTTTCAAATATACCCCCACTTTTAAAATTTTAAAACCCCCTTTTTATCCCCCCCAAAACCCTTTTTTAGCCCCTTTTTGGGTCAAATCTCAATTTTAAAATTCATAAATTTCGGTTTTAAAAGGGGGCCAGGGGTTCTGAGACCCCCCTTTCCATTCCCCCGGCTGTTGTTTTAACAATGGAATTTTTAAATTTTTTAAAAGGGGGGTCATACCGGTTTTTAAAAAGGCCCCAGTAAAACATTTTTGGAAACCCCATAAACCCAAAATTTTTAAATTTTAAAAGTTTCTCAAACTTTTTTCCGTTCGATCCCCTTTTTAAAAAAGATTTTTTTTGGTTTCCCCAAAAAACCCCTTTTCCCCAAAACGGGCCCCCTTTTTGCGGGAAAAAAATTAAAATGTAAACTTTTAACCCCCTTCTCGCTGTTTTTAACAAAATTTTTCCCCTGCAAAAATTTTGTGTTCAATATTTATTTATTTGGGGGAAAAAGTTTCTTTTTGTTGAAGCACATTTCAAATAAATTTTCCCCCCTTGGGGGTCGAATTCTGAGTGCTAAAAACCCAAATTGTCCAGTGATTGAAGTCCCTTCATTTTTTAAAAACCCCAAAATTACACCCCTGTGACCCTAAGTGTCCCAAACCCCCCCAACCCAAACCCTAAAAACCCCCCCCCCCACCCCGAGCCCGAACCCCACCCAGCCCAAAACCTTTTCCCCAACCCAACCCCTGAACAACCCCCTTCTTAAAACCCCCCTACCAAACTAATTTGAGACCCTCCCCCCCGGGGCCCCGGGGCCCAAAAAATTTTCAGGGAACAATTTTAAACCCCCAAAGTGGGGCCCCCCCCCCCTTTGGGGACGTCACACATCCGGGTTTTTAAAAAGGGCCCCCCCGCTTCTTTCAAAAACGCCAACTCTTTTCCCCAAAAAAAAGTAACCTATCCAAAACCCCGGTTTCCCATGTTTTTTGAACACATTTTTCCTTTCAGGAAACCCTGTGACAAAAATTTTAAAGGCCCCCTTTTTCCCCTTTTTTCCTTTTGTTTTAACACTTTCTTAGATAAAACCCCGGGGTTTTCATTGTGAATTTCCCGATTGGGGGGGCCCCCCTTTTCCCCTTTCCCAAGCTTTTTTATTTTGAAATTTTAATTTGGGGAAAAAACCTTTTTTACAAATAACCAGCACCCTTTTAACATTATTACCATTTGGGCAGTTTTAACCCAAACCCTTTTACAGCGCTTTTGGGTACAAATTCTCAGTTTTTAAAAAATTTAGTAGAGATTTTCGGGTTTTTAAAAAGTAATTTCCCGGGGTTCTAGAGACACTCGGCCCCTTCCCCTTTGGGCTGTTGTTTTAAACAATGAACTTTTTTTTTTAACAGGGGGGTCCCAAAACCGGGTTTTTTTAAAGGGGACAGTAAAACAATTTCTTGGAACCCTAGCCAAAAAAACATTTTTATTTCATAATTTTTCTTTAAAATTTTCAACGTTTCCCATAGCTCTAGGGAAAAAGAGTTTTTTTTAGTGTTTTCCCCCCCAAAACCTTTTTTCCCCCAAAACGCCAACTCCTTTTGACGGGAAAAATAAATGTAAACGTGTCCAAACCCCCCTTCTTCCGCTTTTGAAAAAAGATTTCCCAATGACAAAATTTTTGCTGTTCAGATATTTAGTCTAAGGGGGTATTATTCCTATTGTTGAAGACATTTTTAAATATTTCCCCATCTGGAGTGTAATTCGAGTGACACACCAAATTGTCCATGATTTAAACTCATCATTGTGAATAGCCAACATTACTACACTGGACCCTAAGCCGTCCCCAACCCTCAACCCAAAACCCTAAACCAGCCCCACCTGAGCCCGAAACCCCCCCTACCCCAAAACTTATCTAACCCTAACCATAACAGAGCCCCCAAATTTTCTAACCCTAATCCGAAACTAATCCGATGACGACAATCCCAGTGGTCCCCGGCGAAATCTTATCACCGGGGTCAAAAAGCCTGCCCACGTGGCCCTCCCCCTTGGGAGTCATCACATCCGGGTTTTTGGGCCCAACCGGCTTCTTCAAAATCGCCATCTCATTGTCCCGGGAAAAAATAAATGTAACCAGTATCCAATAGCTTCTAGTCTTTGAAAACGATTTTCCCTTTTCAGGAAACAATGTGTTACAGATATTAAGGCCCTTTTTCACGTATTCCCATGTTTGAAGCACTTTCTTAATTTAACCTAGGTTTTTCATTGGAATTTCCGAGTTGGAGTCTCTCTTTCCAGTCCTCAATTTTTCATTGGAATTCTAATTGGGTAAAAACGTTTTTTTTCAAAATACCAGCACTTTCAACTTATTTAAAC
>JAULJE010000466.1:0-10036 GCA_030846915.1 Cnephaeus nilssonii
GGTTATAAGGATGCTCAGATGACTGGATGAGAAATTCACCGACATGTGTAAGAATCAAGAGGAAAAGAAGCATGACATAGCTGCAATAACAAACACAATGGAAGATTCAACAGTAAAAGAAGCTGAGGACTGAATCAGTGAGTTAAAAGACAAGGTAGAAAAAAAAACAACAACAACCAGAGCAGCAACTGGAAAAAAATTGAAAAGCAGGAAGAGAGTCTAAGGGAGCTCTGGGACAACATGAACTGGAACAACATATGCATAATAGGGATTCCAGAAGGAGAGGAAGCAGAGCAAGAAATAGAAAACCTGTTTGAAGATATAATGACAGAAAACTTCCCTGACTTTGGGAAGAAAAAAGTCACGTAAGTCCAAGAAGCACAGAGCCCCAAACAAGATGAACCCCCCAAAAACAACAACAACAACAAACAAACAAACAAAAAAAAAAAAACAAGACACTTTATAATTAAATTGGCAAATGTCAATGACAAAACAAGAATCTTAAAAGCTGACAGAGAGAGACAGAAAGTTGCCTACAAGGATCTCCCATTAGACTATCAACTGATTTCTCAACAGAATTACATCAGGCCAGAAGGGAATAGAATGTATACAAAGTGATGCAAAGCAAGAGACTGAATCCAAGAGTACTCTATCCAGCAAGGCTATCATTCAAAATTGAAGGTGAAATCAGGAGCTTCACAGGAAAAAAGAAGGCGAAGGGAGTTTATAACCACCAAGCCAGGAATGAAAGAAATGCTAAAGGAATTGTTGTAAAAAGAAGAAATAGAAAGGAAAAAAGGAATGTAGCATAAAGAATAAAAATGGCAACAAACCAGTGCCTATCTCTATCATAAATATCATGGCAGAATGACCAAAGACTGATCACCAGGAGGCTGAGTGCGCAGGCGCCGGTGGGGACTTGACACCAGTGTGGGTGGGCAAGGCTGTGAGTGAGGCTGCATGTAAGCGTGGGCAGGGCTGCAAGCACAGAGAGGCCGCATAGGTCAGCAGGGCTGCACAATTTGACACGCTGGGATTCTAGTCAATAATAACATTAACTGTAAATGAATCAAATTCTATCTAATAAAAGAGTAATATGCAAATTGACCATCACTGCAACACAAGATGGCTGCCCCCATGTGGTCAGAGATGGCTGTCCCCATGTGGACACAAGATGGCCATCACAAGATGGCTGGCAAGGGAGGGCAGTTGTGGGCGATCAGGCCAGCAGGAGAGGGCAGTTAGGGGTGACTGGGCCAACAGAGGAGGGCAGTTGGGAGGGACAGGGCCTGCAGGAGAGGGCAGTTAGGGGTGACCAGGCCTGCAGGGAGGGGGCAGTTGGGGGGAACCATGCCTGCAGAGGAGGGGGGGACCAGGGAGTTGTGGGGGACCAGGCCTGCAGGGGAGGACAGTTAGGGGCAACCAGGCTTGCAGAGGTGGGCCGTTGGGGGCGACCAGGCTGGCAAGGGAGGGCAGTTAGGTGTTACCAGGCCAGCAGGGCAGGGGAGTTGGGGGTGACCAGGCCTGCAGGGGAGGGCAGTTAAGGGCAATCAGGCCAGCAGTGGAGCAGTTAGGCATCTATCAGGCTAGCAAGGGAGTGGTTAGGGGGTGATCTGGCTGGCAGGCAGAAGCGGTTAGGGGCAATCAAGCAGGGAGGCAAGAAAGCGGTTGGGAGCCAGCAGTTCTGGATTGTGAGAGGGATGTCTGACTGCCCGTTTAGGCCCAATCCCACCACAAGGATCGGGCCTAAATGGGCAGTCGGACATCCCTCAAGGGGTCCCAGATTTGAGAGGGTGCAGGCTGGGCTGAGGGACATGCCCCCCGTGCACGAATTTTGTGCACCGGGCCTCTAGTACTCCAATAAAACAACATAGGATAGCTGAATGGATAAGAAAACATGACCCTTATATAAGCTGTCTATAAGACACCCACCTTAGAGCAAAAGACTCACACAGACTGAAAGAAAAGGAATGGAAAATTTTTCAGGCAAATGTAAATGAAAAAAGAAAAGAAAAGAAAAGAAAGCTGGGGTAGTAATACTTATATCTGACAAAATAGACCTCAAAGTGAAGGTCATAACAAGAGATAAATGAGGAAGGAAGATGGCTGCCAATGGGAAGGCAGACTGCAAGATAGTGCATCAATGAGAGAACAAAGGGCAGATGTGTGGTCCCATGGGGAGTGTTTGTTTGTGAGTTGAGGGACAGCTATACTCCAGGGGACTGTGGCAGATTGCAGGAAGGGGTTCCCTTGACCAGGCAACCTTCAATGCTCCTGGGATCCCTCCTGGAGTGACCGGCTCTGACGCGAAGACCACACTATCTTGAAGAGGAGAGTGGATGTTGTCGAAATCATGAAAATCCTGGGAATATACAGCAACAGCACCCAGCGAACAGCTGCGAACCAGGGAACACAGGTCCCCAAGTGGCGTGAGCAGGAGGATTCAGAGGAGCTCTGCACTTCTTCAAGGAAAGGTCAGATTTTGCCTGGGATAAGGTGAGGTCTGTGGTCTGGGCAGGAAAGAAACATGCACAGTGGGAGCTGGAGGATCCAGGCAAGTCTGCGCCCAGAAAAGTCCACGGCCATTAGGGCTGGCGTGATCCGTGAATGTGGAAGGGGATCCGCAAGGCTGCTAACAGAAGGGAACTCTAAAATGCAACCCATAGCTGAACTGGGTGCAAAAGGGTTGCCTAAACATTTTAACAGTGTACTGGCTGCTTAGACTCAAGGGGAAAAAAGACTACACAGACATGTGCCGCAGCGCTGGAGTTCACACACTTATTCTGGCTCTTTTCACTCTCTCTTTTTTTCCCCTCTTTAAATCCTTGCTTTTGATTACTAAGCCCAATACATAGGATTACCCAATTGGGGACACTCTAAGACACTGCAGAGAAAAGTTGTTTTTGTGGAACCTGGGGATCAGAGCAGGGAATAACGATCAGAGAAGCAGCTCTGGGGTAGCCCATTCCCCCAAACTGGTATTAAGTGCCACAGGGAAAACAAAATCTAAACACTAGCTAGAGAGGACCTATAGACCTGGAGGTCAATCCAGAAACACTGCCACCCAGGGGTTGAATCACAAATTGACTTTTGTGTAAACACAAATAAAGGAGTATAAGAAAAAAAAGTACTGCCTGCTTGGAAATCAGGACTGTGTCCTACAACACTGAGGAACAGTAGAACACAGGGAACTTCAATACTGTCCTGACTAGGAAACAGGCGTGCCAAACAGAACAGTAGAGGAAGTGAATGACCTTCACTACTGAACATTTTTATTTTTATTCATCTTTTACTTAAGAAACTATTATTTTTCTTTTTTCCTCACTTGATTTTACCTTTTTAATTATTAATTTTTAATCAGTATTATTACTACTACTATTTTACCTTTTTTTTTTTTAAAGTGTCATTTTATTTTCTCTTTATTTTATTTTGGGATTAGTGTTCTACATTCTATTTTCACCTTTCCTTTAGCATCATTTTACTCTATCTCAACTTTATCTTTATGCCAACACTCTCTTCCTTACTTTTCCCCTTTTGTTGTACTGTTTCTCTTATCCTATTCCTGCTTTAGATTTTCCTTATTCCTTCTTTTTACCCCTGTTAAAATTTCACCCTACTTATATATCTAATTTCCAATCCCCTGATCTAAGTCCATATACACCTCTCTCTTCTCTTCACCATTCAAATGTTTTTTCTCTCTGTCCTTTTGTTTTTGTTTGCTTGTTAATCATATTTTTTTTGCTTGTTTGTGAGATTGTTTTTTCTTTATGTTTGTTTGTTTTTGCTTCTGTTTTCCCTCACCTCGCTTGATATTAGTCATTGTTTGTAGTTTGCATTCATCTGTAAGTATTTGTTGCTTGCATTTGTTGGGATTAGTGGCTGTTCTATTGGAGTTTTCTCCCCATATAAATAGTTCTTTCCCTTCTTCTTTTTTATTCTCTTTTTAAAAAAAAAAAATATATATATATATATATATAATATATATATATATATATAATATATATTGATTTCAGAGAGGAAGGGAGAGGGAGAAAGAAGAGAGAGATAAAAACATCAACGATGAGAGAGAATCATTGATTAGTTGCCTCTTGCATACCCTCTACAGGGAATCAAGCCTACAACCAGGGCATATGCACTGACCGGGAATCGAACTAGCAATCTTCTGGTGCATGGGTCAATGCTCAACCACTGAGATACACTAGCCAGGCACATTGAGGCATTTTTATAATAGCTCCTTAAAAACCCTTGTCAGATAATTTTTAACATCTCTGTTATCTTGATTTTGGTGTGTGTTTCGTGTCTTTTCGAATTCAAGTTGATGTTTTCTTTTTTTTTGAATTTTTTTTCCTTTTAAGCATGGTTTTATTTTTTTATTATTATTTTTTAATTTCTTTATTGATTAAGGTATCACATATTTGTCCTCATCCCCCCATTCCCATCCCACACCCCTCCCCACACATGCCCCCACCCCCCTGTTGTCCTTAACCGCTGGTTAGGCTCATATGCTTGCACACAAGTCCTGTGGTTGATCTCCCCCTTTACCCCCACCCTTCCCTACCCTCCCCCTGAGGCCCGACAGTCTGATCCATGCCTCCTTGTTTCTGGGTCTGTTCTTGTTCATCAGTCTATGTTGTTCATTATTTCCCCTAGATGAGTGAGATCATGTGCTATTACAAATACACTTATAAGAACCGAAAATGAGACAAGCAATAATGGTTATGGTGACAGGCAAATGAATCAGTCTGTAGTGAGTTTCTTTCTGGGCCAACAGTTCTTTTGAGACCCAATTTCAATGTCCAACAGTTCCTTATGTGTACATGTCAGCACTGACATTTCAGTTCTGGATGGTGGACAAATGGTGGTAATGCGGGTCCGACTCTGTCTGGTTTGGTCCTGGGCAACCTGCAGTGATGCACAGCTGCTAACTGCTAGGATGGGAAGGCCACATCAGCGTCTTCCGTCTCTGGACTGCTTCTCTTCTGTCTTCATGGCTGGAGTAGTCCTGTCGATTCCTCTCTGTTGCTGGAATCCACATGGTCTCGGAGTTGTTTTCTGAAAATATACAAACATATTCTCGACCAAAAGTTAATAAAGGAATATTTTCTATCAATTTGACTGGGAATCCTTTTTCATTTTTTGCCCAAATGATTTTCCTCTGGCTTGTTTTGTCACCTTGTGTGTTTTTCATGGGTGTCTTGCTTTTAGCCTTACAATTAATTTTCTAAAGTATTAATTTTCTAGCTGTAATTTACTTACAGGATATTTTTCCTTACATGATATTCCTCTACTATCCCCTCCTTTTTTGATTTAAATGTTAGGAGGCTTTTGAAAATTTTATAATGTAGTCTTGATGGCTTTTAAACTTTAATTTTTTGCACTATAATATTACTGTTTTAGGTTCATTATATGGTACACAATTTTATCATGAGATGAAGTACCAATAAAAATTTTAGTTAACACTTTAGGAACACCTTTTTGTCCAGTACAATTAATTTTTCTAGAATATTCGCTTGTTTCAACTAGCCAATTTAAATTTGCCTGAAAACTTGACTACTATTTTACTGTCAAATTTATTACTCTAACAATAATCTTATTTTACCCTGTAAATATTGGTGGAAGGGATTATTTGCCTTCTTGAGTAGGTCCTGAGCATTCCTGGTGGTAGGCTGGATTTAGATATCGTAAACCCACTTCCCCACACCATGGGTACAAGACAGCTCAAACAATTCTTGTTGGAGTGAGAGGGCAGCTGCTGTCGGCCAAGTCTCTGTCGGTCACTTGGGTCCGGATCTGAGCTGGGCATGGGAAGCACGAAGCAGCCATGGGGGCAGGAAGCCTACCTCAGAAGGGGCTAGGATTCAGGCCCCTGCAATGTTGGGGGGGTGAGGGTCTGTGCCCCACCTCTGTTGATCCCCAAATTCTCTCCTGATGGCCCCTCTGCGACTGTGCCTGTCTTAGGTTGTTCCTTCCTTGAGGAATCTTACCCGTCTCTGGCTAACCAGCCATCCTCCAGGGCCAAGCAGGGTGACGTGAGGTTCAGTTTTGTCTCCTTGGTAGCCTATGCCCCCGTGGCCTCCATGCCCAGCACCTGCCTTGGGATCCCCTCGCCTGCTGGTGGGGCCCCAGCACTGATCACATATCTTTTGGAATCCAGGTTTCTTCTCCAGGGAGGGCTCAGTTCGCCCCACTGGGTGAGAGACAGATCCATGGCACCAGTCATCACGAGACTGCAACCTCGACATGAACAGAGAGCTCATGCAACAGCTGTGAGCAATTGAATTGTGAGAAGAGGGCCTCTCTTGGCCTAAAGGGTTAGAGGGACCAATATAGAATGCTCAGGTGCCCTCCCAGGAAGCCCTCTACACAATGAAAAGGATAAAATCCTTACATGTCCTTTTTAAATTGCTGCCAGACATTCAAAGAATTAGTTTGTACGTTTGCTTGGGATAATTGTATATTATGTTGTAGTAATTCTATAGTATCAAGAGATGTGTTAAGTTTGTCTCCAAGCACCAAACAGATGACTTTTTTTTTTCCCCGCCCAAGGGTGTGAGGAACTATTATAAGTACTGGGGGTGATCCAAATCTGGGAAAAAATTTTAATGATAGTGTAGAATAATATCATGTAAGGACATTCTTTGTTCTAGTCCATGGGAATTCCCTTTCAAACTGGCTATCCATTTCTTTTTATATAGACAAGGTCTCGGTTACATTTTCTGCACCTCTACCGGGGGCACGTAGTGATAGTAGTGACATCCTTTCTTTGGTGTCCACACAAGCCAGAAACCTCTCTTTAATTGTACACCCAAAGGGGCATTGTTTTGATTTCGTGTCATACAAAAGGGAAGCTGGGTGGAGACCCCTGTGTATTTATACTTTCTTGCCCCACCCATGGACCTCCTGGATGTCCAGGGTGTTTGGTATTATTGGTAATTACATTAGTCAGGGATCAGCCCACGTAAGGGGTATTACCCATGAAGGGTCAGGAGCATAAGACCAAAATACTTACCCTCTTGTCCCAGGTAAAATTACCGTACATCTGATGACTGCTAGCGTGGCTAGAAAGACGATCTTAGACATTCTTGGGTTTCTGGTTACCTCACAATTTCTTCCCTGAGTTTTGACGTTCTGATTGATGTTTCTCTGTTTCTGGATCTATTTTTCCCCCTATCAGTTTATGTTGTTCATTATATTCCTCAAATGAGTGAGATCATGTGATATTTATCTTTCTCTGCCTGGCTTATTTCACTAAGCATAATGCTCTCCATCTCCATCCATATTGTTGCAAATGGTAAGAGCTCCTTCTTTTTTACCACAGTGTAGTATTCCATTGTGTAGATGTACCACAGTTTTTTAATCCACTCATCTGCTGATGGGCACTTAGGCTGTTTCCAAATCTTAGCTATGGTGAATTGTGCTGCTATGAACATAGGGGTGCATATATCCTTTCTGATTGATGTTTCCAGTTTCTTGGGATATATTCCTAGAAGTGGGATCACTGGGTCAAATGGGAGCTCTATTTTTAGTTTTTTAAGGAAACTCCATACTGTTCTCCACAGTGGCTGCACCAGTCTGCATTCCCACCAGCAGTGCACGAGGGTTCCTTTTTCTCCACATCCTCACCAGCACTTGTCATTTGTTGACTTGTTGATAATGGCCATTCTGACAGGTGTGAGATGGTACCGCATTGTTGTTTTGATTTGCATCTCTCTAATGATTAGTGATTTAGAGCAGGTTTTCATATGTCTCTTGGCCTTCCTTCTGTCTTCTTTCGAAAAGTCTCTATTTAGATCAGTTGCCCATTTTTTGATTGGGTTGTTTATCTTCTTTTTGTTAAGCTGCATGAGTTCCCTGTAAATGTTGGAGATTAAACCCTTATCGTTGATATCATTGGCAAATATGTTCTCCCATGTAGTGGGCTTTCTTGTTGTTTTATTGATGGTTTCCTTTGCTGTGCAAAAGCTTTTTATTTTGATGTAGTCCCATTTGTTTATTTTCTCTTTAGCTTCCATTGCCCTAGGAGCAGTATCAGCGAAGAAGTTCTTTTGGCATATGTCAGAGATTTTTCTGCCTGTAGATTCCTCTAGTATTTTTATGGTTTTCTTTCTTATGCTCAAGTCCTGGATCCATTTTGAGTTTATTTTTGTGTATGGTGTAAGTTGGTGGTCTAGTTTCATTTTTTTGCATGTATCTGTCCAATTTTCCCAACACCATTTGTTGAAGAGACTGTCTTGAATCCATTGTATGTTCATGCCTCCTTTGTCAAATATTAATTGAGCGTAGTGATTTGGATCAATTTCTGGGTTCTCTATTCTATTCCATTGATCTATATGTCTGTTCTTGTGCCAATACCAGGCAGTTTTGAGAACAGTGGCTTTGTAATACAGCTTGAAATCTGGTATTGAGATCCCTCCTACTTTATTCTTCTTTCTCAAGATTGCTGTGGCTATTCAGGGTCTTTTTTTATTCCAGATGAATTTTTGGAAAGTTCGTTCTAGGTCTGTGAAGTATGCTGTTGGTATTTTAATGGGAAGTGCATTGAAATTATAGATTGCTTTGGGTAGTATGGACATTTTGATGATGTTGATTCTACCAATCCATGAACATGGTATGTTCTTCCATCTGTTTATGTCTTCCTCTATCTCTTTTTTCAGTGTTGTGTAGTTTCCCGCGTATAGGTCTTTTACCTCCTTAGTTAAGTTTATTCCTAGGTATCTTAACTTTTTTGGTGTGATGGTAAATGGGATTGCTTTTTTAGTCTCTCTTTCTGTAAGTTCATTATTGGTGTATAGAAATGCCATAGATTTCTTAGCATTTATTTTGTATCCTGCTACTCTGCCAAATTCATTTATTAAGTCTAGTAATTTTTTGATGGAGTCTTTAGGGTTTTCAGTATCATGTCATCTGCAAATAAGGACAGTTTTACTTCTTCTTTTCCAATTTGGATGCCTTTTATTTCTTCTTCTTGTCTGATTGCAATGGCTAGTATTTCCAACACTATGTTGAACAGGAGTGGTGAGAGTGGGCATCCCTGTCTTGTTCCTGTTCTTAGGGGAAATGGTTTTAGTTTTTGCCCATTGATTATGATGTTGGCTGTGGGTTTGTCATATATGGCTTTTATTATGTTGAGGTATGATCCTTCTATTCCCAGCTTGCTGAGAGTTTTTATCAAGAAAGGGTGTTGGATTTTGTCAAATGCTTTTTCTGCATCAATTGATATGACTATATGGTTTTTATCTCTCAATTTGTTTATGTGATGTATCACGTTTATTGATTTGTGAATATTGTACCATCCTTGCATCCCTGGGATGAATCCTACTTGGTCGTGGTGTATGATCTTTCTGATGTATTGCTGGATTCGATTTGCTAGAATTTTGTTGAGGATTTTGGCATCTATGTTCATGAGGGATATTGGCCTGTAATTCTCCTTCATTGTGTTATCTTTATCTGGTTTTGGTATTAGGGTGATGCTGGCTTCATAGAAGGAGCTTGGAAGTCTTCCTTCTTCTTGAATTTTCTGGAATAGTCTGAGGAGGATTGGTTTTAGCTCTTCCTTGAATGTTTTATAAAACTCCCCTGTGAAGCCGTCTGGCCCCGGGCTTTTGTTTGCTGGAAGCTTTTTGATAACTGCTTCAATTTCTTCCATAGTTATCAGCCTATTGAGATTTTTAGTCTCTTCCTGAGTAAGTTTTGGAAGGTTGTGTTTTTCTAGGAATGTGTCCATTTCCTTCAGGTTGTCTAGTTTGTTGGAGTACAGTTGCTCATAGTATTTTTTGACAATCCTTTGTATTTCTGTGGGGTCTGTTGTTATTTCACCTCTTTCATTTCTGATTTTGTTTATTTGGGTCCTCTCTCTTTGTTTCTTGGTGAGCCTGGCTAGAGGTTCATCAATCTTGTTTATCCTTTCAAAGAACCAGCTCTTGGTTTTGTTGATCTTGTGTATTGTTTTTTTTTTTGGTCTCTATGTCATTCATTTCTGCTCTGATCTTTATTATTTCCTTTCTTCTGCTCACTGTGGGCTTTTCTTGTTGCTCCC